>JAPYYW010001634.1:0-20000 GCA_030522545.1 Cremastinae sp. A BG-2022a
ACATAGTTATCAAAACCAAATTACTTAAAAAATTACGAAAATTACTAATTTATCAAACTACTTAAAAAAATTGAGATGAGAAACTTGCAACAAAACAAAGTAATCAATGAAATGAAAAATATAACCTTCATCAAATTATCAAAAATGGACTTTTGGTATTAGGAATATTCGACGATTTTATGAAAACGTTACATCAAAATTTCAAATATGTCTTTCCACAGCCCTATATTTATAACAATATCTATAATAAGTATGTAAAATTTATATCTGTATGCTCGTGAATCTATATAGACATGTTTTCGTCAGAAAAGTGTCCTTATTTCGGATGGAAAGTTATATAGACTCTGAGCTCAAAGTGCATTTGGATCCTGTTACGAGGCTCTTTAGTAGAAAGGATCTCGCCGAGGATAAAATATACGCACGATCGAGCTCTATACGATCCTTGATAAAAAGTTTCGGAGCAGGTCGTCCTTTTTTCTCTACCTTCTTGGTAGAACTAAAGTGGATGAAAAACACTCCCCGGTGTCAAGTTCGTGAAACTTCGGGATGAAATTTTCTTTTATTCAACAAAATTGAAAGATACCTCGCTAAAAATACTTTCTTTATTAAAATACAAGCGTCCCCGTGTGTCTCTGGTGAGTAATTTCAAAGCATCTATACCGAACACTTTTACTCATCGTTTTTTGGCAAATTAAATTTTGCGCATTATCACTGATATCATCAATAAATTAAAGTAATTCATCGATTACAAAAACGGTTTATTTAAGAAAATTTTGCAAAAATTATATGTTTTGTAGGGAAAAAAAACAAATAGAATGAAAGAGAGTTGAGTAATTCTATCGTTTAGTTTCAGAAATATTTGAAGTTAAAGTTTAGCGATTTCTTCATTTAAACACGTGTATTATGAAAATTTTGAAAAAATTAAAAAAAGGGGTTAAAAATCGATGTTTTCAGCAACAGGGATGGGCAGAGCTCGATACTTTCTTGAAAAATAAACATTTTTCAGTGAATAATGTCTAATGCAACATCGATGAAATAAGCATGACCTATTGAAAAATTATTTTTATTTCTCAGATAAGTATCGAGCTTTGCCCATCCCTGTTCAGTAATAAAACTTTGTTTAGGTTTCTGGCAGTCCACTCTATTGAGTGACAATAAAAGGAAGAGAATGAACGCAAAAAATTTAGTATCAGGTACTCGAGCTGGCATACCAGAACATCATTTTATGACTCATTATGTAAATATCATTGAGCAAATCGGTCCTCTATAGTACATTTTTGGTTAATCAGGTTTCAGAGGAAGCATAATTATTTCGAGGAACTGATACTTAAATATAAAAATTTTTGAAACATTGCCAGAACATTTGCTACTCAACATCAACGTTACATGTATTATGAACAAAATTAGTATGCAAAAATTTTTTTTTAAAAGAACAAGTCTAGGTAGTAAATTACTCTAAATCAGGATAAATTTCTACATTCAGAGAGAGAAAAAAACAAAAAATAATTTACGAACTTGTTATCATGGAATTTTTTACGAACAAAGTTGCATATAATGTGCAAGAACCTTACAAACAAATCAAAACTTACATTATTCCAAATTATTATTTATATTACTGAGTTGCTCAATCTGTATCTTTTTTTTATTCGTACCAAATGGTATTTATAAGAATAGTGTTATTTCATTAATTTTTTGCACTAAATGGTGTTTACACTAGAGTATCAGTTATTTACATTGATTAAACACAGCATATCCAAACCCAAACCCAAACCACATCTACCAACACCATGCTATTTTACACCAAACGATGGGAATTATATAGACCAAGAATGGTGTTAAATAAACACCATTTTAACACCAGTGTTTTTTTTACAGTATAAAAAAGTTATATAGAAAAAGTCAACACGATATACCGTCCAGTTTATGAGAAAATAATCATTGTAGTAGAAATTTTTCATTGTTAACAGTTTAGAAAACATTTTATAAAAGATATTGAACACTCTCGAAGTCCAGTATAAATGATAATTCAATAAAAATAGCATAATGATGTTTCTTCTCTATGATTATACTGATAAAATTAAAAAAAAAATTTTTAATGACTTATCTCTTTATGGACATGCACTAGTTTTTTTTTGTGAAGGGGAGTAGCCTTTTTTTTATGCAACACTTAGCAATCGAACTCCTTTAATAAATTAACGTTTCACCATTGATTAACATTTTTACGGTTTATTTTCCATTCCATTGCTGACAATGAAAATGTAGCAGCGGATGGGAATTTAAGAGAATGGAAGGGGGGTGGGGGAGGATCTGGCCTGGACGAAGATCAGGAAACTTGGTGCATAAACCGTTGTCACGAGCAGATGCGACTGCAAGCGTGAGATGAGTAAAATCTACACTTAGTCGACCACTGGCATGTGTACAGACTGTCCCAGAACTTGATGTCAAAAAATGGAAAATATGTATATCTGACACGAGTTCTTTTCGAATGTAAAAAAAGAAAAAAAAATCCACTCTCGACAATATTTCGAGTAAAAAATAATTTTTTTTTAAAGAAAACGATATAATTCGTTGGTCATGATTTGTTGCACTTTTAAGTTGCACGATTTCTGGCTTGGGACAATATTCGAGGGGTTTTTGAAACGATGAATACATCTTCACTGTACACTGTGCACGTTCCTTCTATAATTATATATTTCATTCTCATTCGCATACATACATACATACATACACAGAAATGGTAATTGTGGTTTTGTAGAGGAATGGTCCTAAATCTCCAGTCGTAGTCGTGAACAACAACGACAATGAGATAAAGAGATCCTCATCTTCATGTAGTTTCCACTTTGGCTTCCAGCGAACCTTCCCTCTAAGTTCATGAATTTTCTCATCCCATGTATTGTACAGAATCTTCTGTAACAGACATTCATAAGATAACAATTCGTTTCATCGTCACTCTTTTGTTAAAAATTTTGTTAATATAGTTTTTAGATTAAAATTTATTTATTTATGTACACTGAGAAAAAGTGTTCATTGTATCTACTGAAATTTTGTTGATTCAACAAAATTTCAGTTGATTCAACTAATATTTATTGAATCAACAAAATTTTAGTAGATTCAATCAACATTTTTTCTCAGCGTACGTATAGACCTTTTTCAATAAAAGCAAAACGTCATTTTTTATCGTATTTCTATTAATTAATTAATATTTTTATTTTTTTAAACAAAAATCACGCCATTCTTATATTTAAACTTTCATTTCGTAATAATAAAATTAATAAAGTTATTATAATTATTATACATGTATATTGTATATAATAATTATAATTATGGTGTTTTATAGCCATAACAAGCCTATAAAAAATAATCAGCTCAATTTTTGCAAGAGCCCCTCTGTCCAATAATTGCCCAAAAATCGATGAATGGTTAAAGTTAAACTGATTTTTAATTCGTTGAATACGAGTGCGAATTTTGAATCAAGAATGGCCACGTATGAGAGAGTAGAACGATGAAGCAGCAAAATAAATGTGAACGTCGCAGGGTGACGAAAAGAAAAAAAAACAAATAGAGAAAATAATGAAACCATACACGTTGAAGCAAATCGATCGAAATGAGAAAAAGCCTTGACTCGTAAGTGATACACACGTGTGGTTATAAATATATCTTATGGCGTCTGCGTGTCCGAGTTTTCTCGAGAGAAAGAGATCGAATACCGAGAGACGATGGAACGAATTATTTTGCAGTCGTATACAAGAAACGTACGAGAATTCTCGTGAATCTAGGCAACGTTGCTCGTCGACGCCTCATGTGAACTTGTACAAAAGATTTTATGGTAAACGTCCCAATAGATGGACATGTCCCAATAGTTGGACAATTTTTGCTATATTATTTTTAATATTTCAATTATTTATTTCTCAATAAAATAAAAAATTTCTCAATAGTTGGACAATTTTTGCTATATTATTTTTAATATTTCAATTATTTATTTCTCAATAAAATCATTTGGATTATTTTTCATGTACAATAAAGTTTATTTATCATAACTTTAATTTGTTGGAGCGAATTCGCTCAACCTTATAAGAGACAGGGTCGATTTTCTGTTCAATTATTGGGACATTCTACATATTCAAATGATCAAGTATTTATTTACTAAAAATGTTATTTAAAATTAATACATAAAATTAATTTTGGATCACTAAAATATCAGACAATAGCTAAATAGTATACTATTTATAGAAATCAATACAGTTTTTTGGCTGTTCTCGTAATTTTTTATGAACTCAAATCTTAAAAACAAAAGTTTTTTGTATTTTTAACTTATAATTATTTCTCCATCAAAATATTCCCCACTTTTTGGAGCTTAAATATAATGCAACTTTTTAGAGCTTACACTAAAGACCCTATATATTTTTTTGAAAGCTCACAGCCTAAGATACTTAATGTTTATTCTTAATATTTTTTTAGTCTAGATGAGTTATGAATTTTTTAACGAAATTTCATTTTTCCTCTTTTTTTGACTATTTTTGTTTTTTAGGTAGTCATTGGACACTGCCTCTTAGCTCGTTTTTAGTAGGAGACCCTCTATTGAATAATTACCATTTTTTATTATTTGAATTTTTATATTAATTAAATAAAAAATATAATTTCTTTTCCTATTTGCAAATGTTTCTATTCAAAAAATAATATTTATTATTCTACACTTATTTCAATTTTTATTAACAACGATTTTAAACTTAAAATTTTTGCAACCATTAAATTTTTGGGCCATGTAAGTAGTAGACACACTTCAACAAGTGAGTCAGATTTCTCAAAAAGAGTCTGGAAACAATGTAAAAAATCGACTGTTCCCTAAAAAAATCCAAATTTTTCGACACACGATGTGTATACTTCGAATTTTTAAAGGAACAGTCGATTTTTTACATTGTTTCCAGATTCTTCTAAAAAATTCGTATAGCTACGAAGTATTACTATAAAATACAGAGTAAACATATAGTCAGTCTCCTGAACGAAAAACAGTTATAGGCAGAGCTCGATATACTTTTCTGAGAAAAGAAAATTTTTTAATGCCTGATGTGCTCATTTCATCAATGAGGCAATAAAAATCTATCGAAAAATTATCATTTCTCAGAAAAGTATATCGAGCTCTGGCCATCCCTGGCGAAAAAGAAAGAAACGATAAGGGCCCAAGTAGACGAAAGAAAAAGAAAAAGTCTAACGAAAATTGAATTCCGAGGAATATACAAATAAAGTACGAAAATTCGTAATTGATGTGTGCCAGCAATTTCGATATCGCTTCGGCGATTAAAATTGACGTTGGGTTACGGGGTGGCAGAGGCAGATTAAATAGGTGATCATTTTTTTTTTGTTTTTTAATGTACTTCTTGGGAAAAATATTGAAAAATTAGAAAAATTTTTTAGAAAAAATGACCACCTATTTAATTACGATATCTTAATTATTGTAAAAAAATGGAAAAACATTTTGTTTTTTTTAAGTAGAATGTTGTGAATTTAAAAAAATCGAAGGGGTCGCATTGAAAGAAAATTGAATTTTTGAGTTAAAAATGGCTAAAAAGTCACTAAAATTTTTTTTTTTTAATTTTAATTAATTTTTTTTCCAAAAAGTACATAAAAAAACAAAAAAATTCACCACTTATTAAGTTACGATATTTTAACTATTGTAGGAGTTATGAATATTTTAAGAAATTTACGAAAGTTCTATACGCGTCAAGATAGAGGGCTAAAAAATACTTTATTTAGCATCTACAATAACATTAAAAAATAAAAGAAATCGAAGAGGTCATCCAAAAAACGTCGTTGTCTTGAGATGGAATTGGTCATATAGTATAGAGTAGAGGATAATTCGTGAGGTAAAATTGTGCGGTAAATCGGAGGGCCTTTTGTCGGTGAGATTTATCGATTGGGCGTCCTGGAGGGAAGGAGAGGGCGCGTTATACAGTTGCTGCATGTTTGAGCGGCCGGCTATCGCGTATCGTGCGGATTCGAATGGTAATGCGGGAGAGCCGTCGTGCGTGCGTTTCGGCTCAAATTCTATGGCATTGTATGAGAAAATCTCGCGAGGACTATTCGTACAGTCTCTCTCTACTTATACGCGCTATAAATTCCGTTTGCGCAGAGAGAAAGAGAGAAAGAGAGAGAGAGAGAGAGAGAGAGAGAGAGAGAGAGAGAAGATAACTTCGGCACGGTGCTGCTGGCCCAAGAGTGCCTCTCTCATTTTCTACCCAATGCCTCGAATAAGTACTTGATCCTAAAATCTCTGATTCTATCTCTCCCTCTCTCTAACCCCCATTAAGGCAACCTCCAGTATTCCAGTAATTTAATTTTCACGTTTCACTCGATTTTCGACCTTCCCTCTATTCAATCCCTTCATTGTTGTCCCCCCCCCCCTCCCTTCCATCTTTCACCGCCGATTCTCGTCACGGTGGTAGTTTGAGTAAGGTTCATGTCCCAATAGCATAATATGTATTTGCTGTTTGATTTTTTATTTTTTGAATTTTTGTTTTTTTTTTCAATAAAATTTTATGGGTTTTAGTTTTTCCATACTGTGAGGTGTATTTTTTATGTTGGTTAACTATTGGAGCAAGCTCTAGAGATTTTACAGACAGGCTATAGGTTTTGCTGTTCGATGGTTGGGGCATATTGTACGTGAAGGTAGGAGTCCCATAAAATCGTTTGAGATATAATTTCTTAAAAATTTGTACGGATATTCTTTAGTGTTATGTGAAAACGTGTGTCGAATTTTACGAAGGTTTATCATGTAGAAATCGAGATATTATACATTGAAAAACGTCGCTTTTTCTAATCTTCCATAAGAGCTAGTCCATGTTGAAAATAGTATTTTTTTAAAATTAATCTATAAATAACTACATCGTAGAATCTTTTTAAATTTTGCATACAGTTTAACATAATGCTAAAGAAAATCTGTGCAATTTTTTAATAAAAATTTTAAGTGATGATTTAGTTATTTATTTTAACCATATCCATTTCGAATGACAGCGAAAAACTTTAACAGATAATTAATCTAATATTAAGCAATAAAATAACTCGCTCTAAGCAGTTTTCAAATTTCTTTTGAGATTTTTTTATCTTACATGAAAAAATCCATATTTTTACACAAATGTACAGTCATTCATAAAATTGACAATGGACTTATTTATAAGTAAATTACAATGGATTTATTGATAATTCTGCAGTCCATTAGGTGTCAAAATTGTTACAGAGAGAGGAAATTCGATTCTGAGGGAATTTATATCTGTATACTTTCGTAAGGTGATCCAGAAAGATTTTCGTCTCTTATTGGTTCGCGATCCATCATGCTTTATTCGGAGGATATGGTGTATTTTCAGGCGTTAGACTTTATCCTCGCCGGTTATTATTCCTTAGCTCGGGATCGTTAAAGGATAAGAGCGTGCTGGAGGGAGGAACGGAAAATGGTAGAACAGAAATTTCACGTGCGTGTCTCTTTCTCTCTCTCTCTCTCTCTCTTTCTCCTTTCCAAGCCCTGATTTTATTACCGATCATGATAAATCGCTGAGCGCGAAATCACTCGTACGCTTACTGAATTTCAAATTTTTCGAATTTCAGAGATGTACCAAGAATAGAACAAAGAAAAACTTTTTCTACCTTCAACGTCACTGTTAGTATTACGCGAGATAAGATTTTTTTTTCTAATTCTATTGCCTTCGTTTTGTGAAAAATTACTTTTATTAGAAAAAAAAACACCGATTTGTATTTTACTAAATTTTTTTATAAAAATATAAAACGAGATTTAGGGAACGAATAGATTTCGTGTGTGTTAAGTCAAGTTAAAAAAATTTGATTGTTATTCTATTTAAATTATATTTTGGATAAAATTATACATATCATTAATATAATATAATTTATGCAATTATATGTATATTACTTATTTATTTTTTAAATTTAATGAAACGTAAATTTGAATCAAAGAATGTTAACTTTATTAAAAATAATTTTTAAAAATAAAATTATATACTTATACATAAAAATCTACATAAAAATTAAGGATTGCTTTTAAGAAGATAAATTTGCGAATAAATATTTTTTGTAATGATAAATCTGTTTTTGGATGGAAAATAAAAATTTTCTCAAGGCATTCGCGACTGGAGAATTGAAATTTGTTAGAAATTTATTCGTGCTTGCGCAAGATTTATGTAACGGGAATATTCTGACGCTGTGAATTAAATCGCTGAAAATGATGAGTGACGGGAATGCAACTCGAGAAAGGAACGCGATTGCACTTCACGGAATTGCATCGTGATATTTCTAATTTTCAAGAACTCCAATTTTGCATTTCTCCGTTGACGAATATAGTAAATTGAACTTGAATATTCTAGATATTTTCTGAGATTCATTAATATTTAAATGTCAGGTTTTTCAACGACTCAAAGGCAGTTCCATCGATACAGTCATACTCGAAAGTTTTTTATTCTAATTTTTTTTATATACCATGTGGTTTTAGAACTTACGTTTTTATTGATGTACATTTAAAAATCAAAATTATATTTCATTGTAAATTTATTCGGATAATTTATTTAATAAATTTATTTGACACATTTATTTTACATACTTCAATTTCAAGGTTATTCAAGGAAAAGTATATTTGCTACGTACTTATCTATGAAAATTAAATAAAAAATGTGCTACAATTTTGTTTATAAGAGAAAATTTCTAGACATTCTATAATGAGCTATACAAAATTTTAAGATGCACCACAATCTGAAAGTAAAAATAATTATATGATTGAAAAACAGAAATTGTGTTTTGAAAAAATAAATATTTTTACTTCTGTGAAAGCGAAACCTCTTAAAATTGAATAAAATTGAATTTACATGATATCCATAGATATCATGTAAAAGATAAAAGGTTTAAGCACGTTTTTAACGAAATTATAAAAAAAAAGATTCAGCCACAATAATATTTGCATTTTAGTTCATGATGTACAAATTTTCCTCACTTTTCCACACTAATAAAAATATTAAAAGACATTTTTTCAAAATGATCGTAAAATAAATATTCAGTAACAATACTCTTTATTATTTCCTTTTTGACTAACTTCAATAAATCATGTTTTCATAGATACCATCATGTTATTTTTTTTATCTCAAAAATATACAATAAAAATAACGTAACACAAATTTTATGATAATATATTGACTGTACTACGTATTGGTTGAAATAATTTTCATTTGCAAGATATAAATTATCCTAGGAATGGTGTGCATGTGTAGGAATTCGATTTAAACGGACACGACAAGTATTTCACATATCCGTTATCGCCCATTCGATAACAATACATACACCATATCGATTATTCGCTCTCTCTCTCTCTCTCTTCTCTTTCTCTATGTGTGTATGCCTCAGTAGGATTACCAATGACAATTCTCAATTGCAATTACTCAAACCGTGCGTAGCGTAACTGCGATACACCTTCGGTAATAGTGACATTCACATTTGTCCAATTCAAATAAATGTCCAACCCCGAAATTTCGGATACTAGCATACTAGTATAGTATAGATATTTCGTAATCGATTTTTTTTTTCATGAACGAACGAGGAAGTTAAACATTTTAACTGATAAGCTTTTTTGACAATTTAGAGTAAAATTGTGGTAGGCCATTTATGATAAATGTACAATACGACTATTTGAACTTTTTTTCGTCGATAAAACTTTTAGTTGTGTTTTTTTAATTTTATTACAATTTTTTGTACATTAGTACGATTTATGTTATAATTATTAATTGAGAAAATTAATGTTTTTCATATTTTATTTCTCAAAATTATTTTACTCTTACTATTTTTTTTATCATGTTGTATACCATGTATTTATAATGAATGTATATTTCACTATATTATTAACTGTCAAACATTTTTAAAGAGTAACGAAGATGATAAAATCAATTATTTGGAAGAAGTTGTTGAGAAATAATTATTTAAAAACAGCAATAATAATAAAAACTATTTTTAAAATATACGGGTCAAGTAACTTGCATGAAATATTTTTTAAATCATAAAATTTATGTAGAACAGTAAGTGATCTGAAAACTTGTTAATTGATCGGAATTTTGGTAATATATAGATACGTATTCACTGAAAAAAAATTTAAGAGAAAAGTTTAATATAATTCGTGTGATTAAAATTAACATACATATATTTTCAAGAGATTTTAAAAACTAAAAGAAATATTTTTGAAAAATTTTACAGACTATTTCGATGCTAGTAATACTCATTTGTCCTGTATGATGACGAAAAGTATAATAATATTATAAATTTAAATACCATCTATTGGAGAAAATATTTAAGAAATATTATCCTTTAATTTGAAAATACCACGAAATAAAAGGGAAAAACAAAATAAGTTTTTTCATGACTCAACAAATATTTTTGTTTCCAGTTTATATAGAGTTTTTTCAATTGAAATAATTTCTGGAATAGTATATCATAGTCTCTACGATAATAACTTCAACGTGAAAAACATGAATACCATTTTTTATCTACTCAGTATTTATACAAATGGACATAGAAATTATGGTATTTATATAAATATAGCGATATGTAGTCTGTGGGTGTGAGAACATAAGTTTATTTTCTTATTATTAGATAACTATATAGATAAGCATTTTTAAGAATTTTTTTCGAAATATTAAGTAACGAAAAACAATATTTTTTAAATATATTTTTCCTTCTGTGCCAAGTACCCTAAATAATCAATGTAATTAGATAAACATTTTTAATAAATCGTGCAATTTTCTTCAAATGTAACATTGAGATGAAAAATAAAAATATAAAATGACTTGACTCTGACTTAATTTTATTAAAAATAAAATTAAATATAAAAATAAAAAAAAATAAAAATAATCAATCCTAAAAAACCATCGAAAAAAGTACTATGAAATTAAACTAGACGTTATTTTCTATATTTCCTTTAGGATAAGAGAAAAAAGTAAACGATGAAATCATTGAATGTCACAAGCAGTATAAAAACGTTAACAATAAGAAAAGTTCAAAATAAAAATTAATCATCGTAAAAAACTTCGAAAGAAGTACAATGAGATGAAATTAGACATAATTTACTTTATTTCCTTTAGAAACGAAACAAAGTAAGTAATGGAATCATTAAATGTCACAAAAGGAGTATAAAATTGTTAAAAATAATATAAATTAACATTGATAAAGAACCATTGAAGGAAGTACCATGAAATTAAACTAGACTTCATTCACTATTTATTTCCTTTAAAAGTGAAACAAAGTAAACGATGGATTTATTGAATATGTCATAAGTAGTATAAAAATGTTAAATAAAAAAAAATGTTCAAAACAAAAATTAACAATTGTAAAAAACGTCGAAAGAAGTACAATGAGATGAAATTAGACATAATTTATTTTATTTCCTTTAGAAATTCTGTAGATTCTGTAGATTAAAAACGAGACAAAGTAAACAATGCAACAAAGTAAACCATTGAATGTCACAAAGGGAGTATAAAAATATTCAAAATAATATAAATTAGCAATCGTAAAGAACCATCGAAGGAAGTACCATGAATATCTATTTTCTTTAAAAGCGAAACAAAGTAAAAGATGGATTTCTTGAATGTGTAACAAGTAGTATAAAAATGTTAAATAAAAAAATTAAAATAATGTTCAAAATAAAAATTAACAATCGTAAAAAACCATCGAAAGAATTGCAATGAAATGAAATTAGAGATCATTTATTTATTTTATTTCCTTTAAAAATAGATAAGAAACGAGACAAAGTATACAATGAAACCATTGAATGTCACAAAAGGAATACAAAAATGTTCAAAACAATATAAATTGACAATCGTAAAGAACCATCGAAGGAAGTATCATGAAATTAAACTAGACGTCATTCACGATTTATTTAGTTTAAAAGTGAAACAAAGTAAACGAGATGTAATCATTGAATGTCACAAACTTTAACCCGATCACTTTATCATGGGTCGCTGGAGACCCGATCGATTTTTCTTTTGTTTCCATTCTCAGAATCCAATAGATGTGTTTATGACAAAAAATAATATATTTGTTTGAAATGTTTTTGCAATCTTCATGGTGTGCCCTTAAAGTAAAAGTATTCAAGAGAGTTAAGGAATTTTTTTAAATTTTTTCATTCCAAATTACGTCTTTTAACACGCCTTGGATCTTCAGATAAACTTAACTTATTTTTAATTAAATTTTAATTAAATTTATCTAATAATATATAATAATGATAATTTAATTTATATAATAAATTTAATTTAATATTAATAATTATCACGATAAACTTAAAAGTTGTCGAAAAACACGATAAAACGATCGGGTTAAAAATAAATAAAAAATATTGAAAATAAAATAGAACTAGACATCATTTATTCCAGAAGCGAAATACAGTAAACGATATAATCATTGAAGGCCACAATTATCGTAAAAAAAAAACGTTCCACGTATCCATAATTCGTCAAGAACAAGAAAAAAAGAAGAACCAAAGAATAGGATCGTTTCATTCACGACTCAATTATTTCTCTCGCCAGTTGGACATTGTGACATTGACTTGCGATTGACAATGAGCGCGAAAAGCGTTTGGTAAGACAAATTCAGCGTTGCGCGCGTAAACGTCGGCGCTGCCAACGCGATCGAAGCCGAGTGTCTCTTTTCGCATACGCACACGCATATTTTTTTTTCCCAAGCAGCATATGTGTGAGCCGATATTTAAAAGGTACTTTACACGCGATTACGTAAAATTTACACACGACACTCGGGAGACACGTCTCTCCCCACTTCTCGTTTGGCTTCCTCCTTCCTCCCCCCTCCTCTCCATTCCCCCCTCACTTCCCTCCTGGCTCCACCATTGGCGAGTTTTTCAGCGTTGCGTAAGTTCGACACTCACGACAATTCCTCACTTTTTCATCATTCTGCGCTTTATTTGCGTGTTTTTCCCCCTCCACGTGCCAGAGAAATCATTTATTATCTCTCGGGATAGCTCGGATTCCTGATGTGAAAATCCATCAGAAAAATCGATACTCGTATATTTTCATGTGGCTCATTATATTGGCAGGTTCCTGACCCAAAACAAACGCCACTTTCGCGCTGAGAGTTTGTATCGATGACTATACTTGTTGGAAGATTAATGAGTGACGGTCGACACTGTTAATCATGGTGTGTACAATGGGTTGTCGTGTATCTCGTGTATTTACTCTTTTGTAGGATTTTTAGGGTACGTGGAAAAAATTAAGGTTGTTGGTCTGGTAAATGAGCGTTTTGTGGGATTTTGATAAAAGTTTGCATAAAGTTTCTTTAAAGGTTTAATCGTTTTCTTAGGACTTTAGTGAAAATTTGGACAAACCTTCTTTTATATGACACGTGTATGTGTATCAAATTTTAAGAGGATTCACCAGGTAGAAATCGAGATAATTATTGTTTAAGGTAGTTCTATCAAGAAATCTTTTTTTTAGGATTTTGTTTAAAATATGCAGAAACCTTCTTTGATACAATGTGTAATTGGATATTAAATTTGAAGAGAATTTACTACGTAGAATTCGAGATTTTTATAGTCAAAAATCACTATTTTCTGCAGTCTCCCATAAGAGGACGAGTTAAATATTGCGATTTTCAGCCCTAAATATCTTGACTTCTGGCTTAAATTTGAAGAGAATTTACTACGTAGAACTCGAGATTTTTATAGTCAAAAATTACTATTTTCTGCAGTCTCCCATAAGAGGACGAGTTAAATATTGCGATTTTCAGTCCTAAATATCTTGACTTCTGGCTAGTGGAACTTGTTGAAATTTTGCACAGCTCTTTATTGTACTTCAAAAAAGCTTCCTCAAGTTTTTTTTAATCCTAAGATTATGATTTTTTTAATTTTCATACGTACGTAACAAGTACAGGTAACCTTGGATGACCTTGGATTTTGAGTATGTTGTTCTTGAAACAATTGGTAACAACTTTTCTTAATAAACTTAAACTCAAAAAACACATGGTATTAAGATAAATTGAGATAAAAACTTTTGATTTGACTGTACCTGGTAGGTAGTTTTATCGGTTTATCGTTTTCTTAGGAATTCATAAAAAATTTGCATAAACCATCTTTAATATAGCATAAATATGTGTATCAAATTTTAAGATAATTAACCACGTAGAAATCGAGCTGTTTATTGCTAAAATTTCTAATTTTTGGTACTTTCCCATAAGAGCCCGTGTTAAATATTACCATTTTCAATTCTAAATATCTTACAATTCTAGATGGTGATTCTTCTTAAAATTTAGCACATCTCTTTATTGTACTTCAAAGAAGTTTCCATTAGTTTAAAAAAAACCTAAGATTATGATTTTAAAAATTTTCATACATACTTAATGAGTATAGGTCACTTTGGATGGGCTTGAATTTTGAGTATGTTGTTCTTAAAATAATTGGCAACAACTTTTCTTAATAAATTTAAACTCAAAAAGCACATGGTCTGGAGATAAATTGAGATAAAAGCTTTTTATTTGACTGTACTTGTAGAACTACCTAATGTCATATATGCACGTGTGTATGAAATTTTAGGTTTCACCGTGGGGAAATCGAGAAATTTCATGATAAATATCACATCTTTCTCTGTATAAGAGCCTGGGTTAAGAATGTATGGGACAGACAATCCCAGCAAAAGTAAAATTTTTGATATTACATTCGTAAAATCTAGACTCTGGCTTTTGCCAAAAAGTTGCCAACTTTATGATTTGAACTATCGATTAGCTGCAACTTGAGCATATTTTATCAATAGTTTTAATACTTTTATTGTTTAAACATAAAAATAAAAAAATTTCAGTTAAACGTATTGAAATTACTAATGTCTATACTTTCAAATTTGGCACAAAATATTTCTTCACATGCTTAAGAATAAAATATAAAAAATTTATCAAATTCTCATATTTTTAAAAATATTGCTCATACATCCTTAAAAAAAACAGTTTTCAACAATAAATATCTCGAATTTCATACGGTGAAGTCTCCTAAAATTTTACAGACAGTTTTATATAACATTGAAGAAATTTCGTTTATTCAAAAAAATAAAAATCTATCTTAAAAAATTCGTTAATTATACACCAAGTATATCGATTATTTTTTACCTTGGATAACACTGAATTCAGAGTACAATGCTCTTTAATCAATTTACGACTTATCTTAATAAATTCAAACTTGCAAATCACTTCAAACGTCATAAAAACAAAAGAAACTTTTGGATTTGACTGTCCCAGACCAACTACCGTTATAGGTGATTGTCTCGTTAACACGTGTTTCTTAGGAATCGTATAAAAATAGTCACGAACGTTCTAGGACATCACACACATACATATGTGTATTGAATTTTAAGAGGTTTCGCTGTCCAGACGTTGAGATATTGATTGTTAAAAATCAGTCTTTTTTGTACTTTCCCATAAGAGCACATATTACAATTTACGATATTTAACATAAAATATCTCAACTTCTAGACGGTGAGACTTTTTAAAATTTTGAAAAACTCTTTGAATTGCATCAAAGAAACTTGCTTTATATAATTAAAAAAAATCCTAAGAATTTTAATTACAATTTTCATACACAATTACCAAGTACACGTGAACTTGAATTTTGAGTATGTTGTTCATGGATCAGTTTGGAACAATGTTTGTTTATAAATTTAAGCTCAAAAACCATGTTGAACGAAGAAAAATTGGATTTTCTATACATATATTGGATTAATTCCATTCAAAAGTTTGTCCTTATGTGTTGACTAAATATAAGATCATCACTAATAGAATAATTTATTTAAAAATTGCACAATCCTTCTGATCCACCTTAAATTTGAAAATTAAACTGTATTTTTTTATTTCATCATATTGTGGTTACGCATTTTTAATTATGATTATTTTATTCAAACAACAAAGAAACTTTTAGTTACATAAATTATTAGAATTTTTATTGCTGATTTAAATTATTATCTTGAAATCTCTATCGACAATTTATTTAAAAAATATTATAATCGAGAACATTTGTTTCTGATCGTTTTTACACAATATGTTTCGCAAATTTCATGTGGGATAATATAAATTTTGTTTAAAATTTATATAGTTAAAGTTTGAAAATTCAGAGCATTTTTTACACCCAACATTTAAATAATTTTTCAAGTGAGAACTTTTTTGGATCATATGCTTATGAACAAATTTTTGTAAATTTAATGTCCAAAGGATTGTTTAGGTGCATGGAAAAAATCTCAATTTGTTACTGCATTGCGACAAAATTTTTCGTTTAAAATTCTATTCGTGTATGAACAAGCAACTTTGATGATGAATCACTGAACTAGTGAACATATAAAACAAAATTTGCAAAAATTTTATGGTATTCACAAAAAATAATTGAGTTTTTTACATTTTTATTCCGGGTCAATCTCGCTCAATCGAATATTCATTCGCCTTTTTGTTTGCATGAGATTCATACCAGGTATAAATTTATTACTCCATCAAATATGTATATGAATTCATGCTATTTTTTTTATAGAATTTATAAATATTTTAAGAGTATTTCTTTGATAATAAATATAAAAAATGAAATAAAAATTTTTTATTTAAAAAGTAAAAAAAATATGTAGTGGTAGTTTTAACAATATCTGAATAAATATGACAAGCATTAGTAATTGATGATAGAGATGGTCATAAAAAATCTGTAAAGATCAAAGCAAAATAATTTGGACAGTCGATGAGCTTTTCTGCCCATTATCTATGTTACATATGTATGTATATTTTAAAACGAGTGTGCAAGCATACTCTTGATTAATGCTTTATAAATATTCTCTGAGTATTAATTGAGATGAGCTTTTTATAAGAGTGCCATTTATTTGCTTATTGCAATTGATATGTGAAAAAGTCTCTTTTTTTCAAAATTGTAATGTATATCACTACTATAATCCTTAAAAATTAAAGATTCATTTTTAAAAATTCATTTAAAAAAAAGTATAACGAGAAATAAGATCGAATGGAAAATATTGTCTGAAAAGTTATGTTAGTGGTTTTTTCATCGATTGAGGTTTTTCGATGAAAACGATAAGTGTCAATCATTAACAACGATAAAATTGATGATTCATTTATTTATTTACGTCTTGATTATCAAAATTTTCAGTAAGGTGAAAGTCCCAAACGTTAGAAATGTCCCAATAGTTGTATTATTTTTTCTGAATAAAATTGTATGGATTATTTTCCATATACAGAGAGATTTATTTTTCATAACGTTAATTTATAGAAATAAACTCTCTGAACAGGGTTATTGATTTACTGTCCAATTATTGGGACATCATACACACATTCAAACGTTCAAGTATTCATTTATGTAAAAAATTGTTTAAAAATAAGACATAAAATGAGCATTGGATTGCTGAAATATCAAACAACAGTTTTGATGTGAATTTCAGGCAGATTTTTTTGTTTGAATATTTTTTAAATAACGATAAAGTGAGGAAAACCCTTAATACTTTCTTACGTATATAACAACGATTTAAAATCTGTACAGCGTATCTCAATAGGTCCTACACTGAGAGCAGATTTAGTTGAAAAATATTTATTTGAAAATATTTCGTCTAAACAACACTTGTTTATTTGAAATAATTAAACTTCAGTTAAATCAACCAAGGATTTAGTTCAATTTGCAAAATAATATCGTTGAACATATTGAAATAAATATTTTGTTGAATCAACCAAATTTCGTTTTCAGTGTATTAAAATAGATATTTATAAAATCGGCATAAAGTATAGAAAAAATTAATTAATTAAAAAATTACGATTTTGATCCATTTCTGAATATTAAAAAAAAATCTTTTAAACTTTACTTTTATTCAATTTATATTAACGGGGTTATTATCCTAATGGTATTTAACTGACAACCTGCGGTTTCGCAAAATAATCATGTGATACTTCCATACGTTTCCCGAGGCTCATCGCCATATAATATTAATTCGTCATGTATCATTCTCCATTTTCATCCGAACAGACTCTGTTCTAATAAGCATCTCCCGTTGTACAGTTGGCATAAATAATTAGGACAAGCCCTCCAGTTCTGGTAACAATCTACCTGTTATTAAATTGCACGCTACTTATTAACAACGGGTGTCCATAACAGATTACAATTAAAAAAATTAATTTGATGAATAACATTTTTTTATTATTTTAACTCTATTGTATATCTTACCCTCGAACAAAAATAAAATCTTGACGTTTTTCAATGAAGTTCTCTTTTGCACGATTTTCATTAAAATAAATCAATAATTTTGTCCTTCTACGAAAATTATTTACGATTTTCTATCTATGTTTTAATATTATTAGAAAAATATACTTTAACTCTTTTTAAATTCAATAGAAAAAGAAATTGACTATAAATGAACATGAACAAGTGCATCAAGTCATCAACTTTGAATAAATTTTGGATAAGAATAAACTGACAATTTTATTATGTTCTTCAATAAAGTCTTCGTAGTGCCAGTGAAATTAATTTTCTACATTGTACTTGAATTTCGTCAATTACAAGGAATGCAAAAATAGATACTAAATGGATGTAAATAGATACTTTCGGGACACCCTGTATGACTAAAGCAAGGAAATATTGATTATCTGCATCTCGATATTTGTCTGGCATTGTATTCTATGTTCAATAATACTATTATAAATGTATATACAAACAAACATGAACCGAATATTAATATAGTAAAATTTCAACGTTAATACACAGTTTCACCAATATTATTTTACGCAGAAACGATAAATTCGTTCAGTTAAAATTGATAAATTCAACTTGTTATTCAATTTGTCCATTTATATTTTTAACTTTTCTTATTTTTAATGTGTAATTTATAATTGATTACTTATTGTCATTATAATTTATAAATTATTTATCGATTGTGCTATTATTTAACAATATATTTGAATGTTTAATGAAAAATATATTGATATAAAATATTGTTAATTTAACATTTATGTAATACAATGTATTATTAATCAATATTAATTTATATTATATTTGAATGTAAATATAAATTGATATATTTTATTAAAAAATAAAATGTAAATTTATTTTTAAAAATTATTTATTGTAACTAATAATTGATAAATCGTTGTAAGATATCGATTATTTTTTCGTAAACGCGTTAAAAATTTATGTAAAACCAAAAATGATTTTAGTTGTACGTATGTGTGTTATTCTGGTCGAAAAAGTAGGAATAGGAAGAACGAGTGCGAATGGAATTTTCCATTCGCTGTGGCGCGCTGTCCCAAGCTCGAAGGCCTGAAAATAAAACTCATACCTGGACGACGTTGGGTAAGACTCCGGAATAAGGGATGTAGAATAAAATCTGAAAAAAATGGTGTACATCCTGTCCTCAAAAAAAAATGAAATACAAAAAATATTCAGTATTTTGCATTCAGAGAGTATAACTCCTGTAATATTTTTTATAACAAATATTCAATACAAACTCTGTTATTGCTCGATACTTATATGGCAGTGTGTTAACTCCAAGGCAAAAAATTTCCAGAACATTTAATATTATTGTAAAAAAATTTTTTTTTAGCCTATCTATATAGCATCTTTTTCAAGGTTAATAATCTAAATATTTCGTTGTTACGAGAACTTTTAGGGTGTTTGCAACTATAGACAATATTTGATGATGAATTACTTTTATCTAACGATGATGAATATTAGTTACATTTTATAATAAAATTTGAAAATATATTTAGAAATTAAGCTTTGAAAAAAAAAATATAAGGTGAAAGTGGACGAGAACGAGGGTGAGACTAAATTTTTGAACTTGATTGCGATTTGAAACTACAAGGCCACTATCTAATGATAAATTTTTGTAAATTGTTCATTATATTGGATACGATTAGTAAAAGATATACTGACACAGTGACAATTGACAATTGTGACAAAAACAAAAAATATAAAATGTAAGTGAAGAAGATATAAATAAATAAATAAA
>JAPYYW010001634.1:25000-32588 GCA_030522545.1 Cremastinae sp. A BG-2022a
TAAATGACCTTGGATAACCTTGAATTTTAAATATGTTGTTCTTGAAACAATTTGTAACAATTTTTCTCAATAAACTTAATCTCAAAATTCACATCGTACGAAAAAAACAAACCAAAGTTAGCCTCAAATATACGATATAGATTCTTCCGTAGTACTATCTTAAGCTAAAAAACGGTATATTGAGATAAAAACTTTTCATTTGATCATTTCGTTGTTTCGTTTTATTCTCTATTTATTTATTTATTTATTTATTTATCTATCCACAGACACGAATAAAAAAATATTTATTTTATTTTAAGACTCTTTGGACTGCGATTTTTTGAATATTTCTGTTTGTATTAATTTCATTATAAACTATTTAATTATTTGAAGATACAAAGAATATATAATTGTAGGTGCATTTTAATTCAGCAGTTGTACGTCATAGTTTCAATATGGTGAAATTATTATACGCCAAAAATGAGCCTCATTCGCTTTGGATTTCCGCTACCGCTTTGTGAGCCGCTCGCGGAAGCTTCACCGCTTTCGTCACGAGGTGGTGTCTGTCCACCGCATTCTCGCAAGAATATACTTAATGAAAGTGTATATAAGTGCGACGACCAATTTATCTAGGTACGGTACAATTATTTTAGTAATTGAATGTGTTTATTTTCTCGCGCAAGTTCGCTGCACGTGAGTACGTGTAAAGTTACGAATTACGAAGTAAAGTAAAAAATGATCAAGCGAATAAGTGATATTATTTGGAAAACAATCATACAAAAATTAATCCAGTAATTTCAGTATTACTTCCTACCTAAGACCCCATATTTGGGTTTGGGATCTCGGTGGTAACTTAGGGAAATCTCCCACTTCGGCTCTTCTACTGTGCACTAAGTGAAAGTACTTAACTGGAGGAACATTTCACCTGTGAAGGGAGAACACTGTCCCCTCCGAAGGAATCTTCGTAAAAGTGAGCGATTTTATATAATTAATGTTTTAATGATTAAGTCAATAATCTACGCTGAAATTTTGCAGAGAGGATATAGGTTGTAGATTATAAGTACTAAAGCTTCTAAATCTGAATCTTAAATTAAATCTGACAGATTGTAAAATAAGAGGGATTAGATTTTTCTACGCTATAGGCAACTATCTATTAGGTAAAAGGAAATATGTATTTTAATGTCATATGAAAACATGTGTCAAATTTTACAAAGTTTCACCATCTAGAAATCGAGATATAATACATTGAAAGTCGTTGCTTTTTCGAATCTCCCATAAGAACCCATGTTAAAAGTAGCAATTTTTAAAAATTAATATTTAAATAACTACATGGTAACGTCATTTTAAATTTAGCAAACACGTTAACACAATGCTAACGAAGATCTGTACAATTTTTGAATAAATTCCGTCTCAATAAATGTCAACTGATGATTTAACATCAAGTTAATACATAAGGACAAACTTTTGAATAGACTGTCTCGGTTGTACTACCTTAAGGTAGTACACCCCTAAGGTAGTACAACCGCAAAACCGTGTTGAGACAGATTTACTTAAAAATTTGCACAGGTTTTCTTGAATGTCATATAAAAACATGTGTCAAATTTAACAAAGCTTCACTATCTAGAAATCGAGATATAATACATTGAAAGTCGTTGCTATTTCGAATCTCCCATAAGAGCCCATGTTAAAAGTAGCAATTTTTAAAAATTAATATTTAAATAACTACATGGTAAAACCTTTTTAAATTTAGCAAACACGTTAACACAATGCTAACGACGATCTGTACAATTTTTGAATAAATTCCGTCTCAAGAAATTTCAACTGATGATTTAACATCAAGTTAACACATAAGGACAAACTTTTGAATAGACTGTCTCGGTTGTACTATCTTAAGGTAGTACACCCTTAAGATAGTACAACCGCAAAACCGTGTTGAGACAGATTTACTTAAAAATTTGCACAGGTTTTCTTGAATATCATATAAAAACATGTATCAAATTTGACAAAGCTTCACTATCTAGAAATCGAGATATAATACATTGAAAGTCGTTGCTTTTTCGAATCTCCCATACGAGCCCATGTTAAAAGTAGCAAATTAAAAAATTTAATATCTAAATAACTACATGGTTTAGCTTTTTTAAAGCCTTTTTAAATTTAGCCAACACGTTAACACAATGCTAACGATGATCTGTACAATTTTTGAATAAATTCCGTCTCAATAAATGTCAACTGATGATTTAACATCAAGTTAACACATAAGAACAAACTTTTGAACAGACTGTCTCGGTTGTACTACCTTAGGGAGACAGCACAAGTAAGAGCGAGAGATCGAGAGATCGAGAGAGAGAGAGAGAAAAGCATAAAATTCCTAATCGGGAAGAATTTCGAGACGGAAGAGCCTGTACACGGAGACGAAACTGGACTGAAGGAGTCGTGTGTCTTGGAAACGTTCCATAGGCCCCGTCGCTCGCTTTTACATGTGTTTGACATTTTTTCCAAGTGTGCTCGCCCCGGAGCTCGGTTGTGTATACAAAGCGCGGAGTTGCTCGTGTTCGTGTGGGCCGCGAGTTTGTGAGCGGCTCGTTCGGAACGGTCGGGGCTTTCTGCTCGGTATACATAGCGCCTGGAGACTCGCTGGGGGATCAGTAAAACGGCCTTCTGCCACTGACACGGACCTCTCGTCCTCCTATCGCAGGAGACAAGCCGAGACGCACTCCCGTGCACGGGCAAGCACAAAACGTCCGAGCCTCGTCGGTGCGCTCGCCGAATTTTACGGAGCACACGCGACGCACGCTCCGAATCATTTTTTCTTTCTTTTTTTTTTTTGGTTTTTTTTTTCATTTTTGTAATCTTTCAAAAAAGGCACATCGACGTTTAACCAAGGGGAGCTCGCTTTCCTGGGCGCCGTTCCTCGGTCCTCCGGGTCGAAATATCACGAAACAAGTGCAAGGATTACCGAGAAAAAAAAAACGTAGGCACGAATTTCTTCTCGTCTATGAAAGAGAGAGCGCGAAGGGAGAGAGTTTTCAGAGGAAATTTTCACGTTGCTTCGTACCGAATGCTCGTTTTTTTTCTTATTCTCTGGAATATTCGCGATTATTTGAAATTATTTTTGACAATTGTTTTTAAAGATTATTATTTCGAATGATTTCTTGAAATTATTTTGAAAAATAATTATTATTTTTTTTTGAGTTCTCGTTGACGCGTGTTCATGAACATTTTTTAGCTCCTCGCTCGCTGAACATTCGTTTAATCTTTGTTTTTTTTTTGGTGATACGATTGTTGAATGCGAAGCACGAGTCTGATGTCGCTTCGAATTTTGATATAGAGTATCGACGAAGGAGAAAATCACGCTGGTACGTCGATGCCTGTTTTTTTTTACGTATTTATTTGTTACAATGTTGGGAAGGGAATTATTTCAGAGAATAAAAGGGAAAAAGGGATACTGTATGTAACAAAAATAAGGGATTTTATGTTAAGAACTGGGAAATTGAACGTAAGGAATAAAATAAATAAATAAATAAAAAACTGTACACTCCTGCACGCAGGCGCCCACGCAATTTGCACGACGCGACGAACTGGCACGTGCTGTCTTTTATAAACAGACCTTACACCGAAAATCTTCTTCTTTTCACAGGGTCACTTCGTTTTTTTAAAACAATTTTTCGTTTCCTTGCAGTGAATTCTCTTTATAATCGTTTTGAAAATATTTCATTGAATTATTCGGTAAATCAATTCGTTTGTTTATTGACTACATACATGGACGTTTATTTATATGATTTTTGTTTGTTGGATAAAGTTTATGGAGATTGCTCACGTCTTGATATTAAATTTGTGTAGATAAAGGAAAATATGTACGAAATTTGATTCGAGGCAAAATTTAAGGATGAACTGGAGGTACAATCCCTGACAAAAGTTTTTTTTTGAATAATAAATTAGTGATATTTCGATTTCATATTTTTGTCATAAGTTTATCAATTTTTTACTTGTTAGCTGTATTTTACTGAATTTTGATATTTTCTATTGATTAAATAATAAGGAATAAAAAAATTAGATCTTTCAACAGTGTTAGCACCATTTTTGTTAGTATTTAGGGAATATATGAATTTACCAGAAACAATGTTAATTTTTAAAGAATTCAAAGTCTAATAACTCTGAAGCCGTTTATTAATTTTTTTTATTTGACATATGAGCTTGTCATATATTTCTCAATATACATCAAGAATGCATAGTAACTTGTCATCGTTTTTCAAATCATACCAGTTCTTCCTTAAGTCTTTTGCGATAATTTTCTTTTATTCTGAAGACATCGTGTTATTTTTTAACTTACGTCGACTGGGTTAACATTAATATTTTACGAATTTTAAGAATGTTCGAGTACTTTAGTTTAAAAATATAAATTCCTCTATTGGGTCGTTAATTTTTCAATTGTTTTTTTTTGTTAATTTTTATTTTAAAGTAATTTTTTCGGTACAGTCAAGTTCAAAAAGTATATTCAAATAAAAAGACTCATAAACACGATATTTCTCAAATTTAACATGATTAAAAACAGAAAATATAATTTTAAAATAATAACACGGATGTCATGAAATTGTTATTTTTATCTTTTATGTACATTATTTTGAAAAAAAAAACGATAAATTTTTAACAGCCATACCTTCGAATATAGATGGTCAAAATTATTTAGTTTTTTTTTTCTAATTTGCTAGGAACTTCTGCGTCTTTAGTCCTGCACTTTTTTGAGAAAACCATAATTAAAACTAAATTAGAATCATCATAAAAAATGTGACATTTTTAATGCCTCGATATAGGGACTGAGTGTTAAATAAACAATATGAACCAATTCATCTTCTTAAAAATAGGCCAATAAGATATCAATACTGATGTTTTAAGTGTGCGAATTAATATTTTTATATAATTCCTAAAAAATGTGTAATTTTTTAAAGTTTGACGAGACAAACCACTAAAAGTAAATTGAAATATAATGAGAACAGAATCTAATTTAAATGTCTAAATAAAATATATTTAGCTGTATCATTTTTCTATCTTCTTTGGTTTAATATTTTTATTTCGATCGTAACTTCTGATACGTAAAAGTCATTCGTGTTTCAATATTTCATTGAATGGTGTATAATTTAACGTGCGCGCGTGGATGAGCGTGTGCGTATACAAAACATGCGAGGTATGAAAATAGATTGGTCGTTCCACAAATGAATCGCTACGTCAGTTCTATTTTCAGAATCTCCTTTGCCTCCCCTGAAACAAAATTCTTCCATTTTCTGGAGCGTCCATTCACGCCTCAACGCCACCCAAATTTCCGTTATCTCGCTCTCACAATTTTTCATTTTTTTCATCACCCTTTTGGAATGATCAAAGCGAAAAAAATGTTTTTTTCCGAGATCAAATGATAGGAAAAGTTTCCAGCTAAAAATTTTGCACAAAAAAACATGCATGCTCTTGCCGAATTTTTAATAAAGATATTCTCGATTGAAAATCCAATTTTTAACGTCGAGTTTTCATTTCGTGTATTTATTTTCCAAAAGCAATTATTTTTCGTAAAAGTGACCCTTTACAACAATAATTCGGTGTATTCGTTAAACATTTTAGAAACTACGGGACAATAAAATCTGAGATATAAATCTTATTTTCCTTTAATTATATTATTAATTATGAATAACGATTAATGTAAATTGAAGATATATATTTATATTAATACATAAGACATTTGAAAGTTTCCCAACTTTGATTATAAGACGACATTCTCTAATTGTAGCAATAAATAGCATGTTAAAAAAACATAAAAAAATTATTTCAGTCTTTTATTATTTTCATCTTACTATAAATATAATAATAAAGGTGAACGAGATAATTTTTTACACCGTAAAATCTAACTTTTTATTTTAATGTTCTGTTATTGCAATTATAAATAGAAAAGCTTTAAAAAAGTATTCAACTTATTGACTTGAAAGAAATCATTAAGAAGATTGTGCAGTTATGCGATTAGATAAAAATTTGTAATTTGTTTTTTTTTTGCAACCACCTCTACATGAAGTTTCCTCTTCGTCAAAATCTCTTTTGATGTTTTGTCAAATTTCTAGTAAACTTAACAAAAACAAGTCAAATAGCTCCAAAAAACAGTACGCGTACTTTGAAAAACGTGGCAAGCACATTAACAGGATGCGTAGTTGTTGAAAAAATAATTGATGAAAAATACCTTGAAAAAGCATACATGGAAAAAAAGACATTTCAAAAATCGATAACTGAAATGTAAAAATCACATAAATAAAGAGAATAAATACAGTCTAAATACAGTAAATTAATCTCTTTCCTGTTTTTTTATTAAAAAATAATACGGATGGCATTTTTTGTACCTTTTTGTACATTGTACATTTTTTATAATGCTATATTTGATCATGTAAACTGCAAAAATTATTATGTTTATATCAAAAAACCTAACACTGTAAATATTTAAAATACAGCGAATTTTACTATGGATGAAACGAATAATAATCAATACTTTTTTATAAGATAAGAATTCAAAAACTGGCGCACAAAAAGTAATTATTTAGAGAATGTATATTATACAATGTCAGACATAATAGAAAACACTCGATACTTTATGAAAAAAAAAGAAAAAAAAAACGGAAATTTAAATGAAACATTGTAGTACGCTTTTGTCGAGTTTTACTGTGACAATGATGCAAAAATTACAGTTTCAAAATATATATTCAAAATACGACGTACAGTCTATAAAAATTTCACCTTTTACAATGTATACACATTGTAATTTTGCGAACACCAAACTCGAGAAATCTCTCTTTCTCTGTCTCTCTCGCTCAATTTTTTTTGCATACGCCTTTTTTAACTCGAAGTTCGAATCACAAAGTGCGCGAAAAATTGAGGAAGCGGCCCTATTGCAAGTCGCCCTAATAGAAGGTCACAGTGTGCGATATGTGTATAGTTGAAAAAAATAGTTCATAAAAAATTTCGTAGTGCTTATCATGTAAAATTTATAAAGAACTTCGGAAAAGGTTCCGAAACGTGGTTATGCTCGATTTTGATGAAATTTGGTACACATGTTCTTTTTAATACATAAAGACATTCCCTAAAAGAATTTTTGGCAGGATCGATTATTTTGCGAAATATGTATATCGAATTTTGAAATTTATGATTTTAGCCCATGCGAGTATATCTATATTGCGCGCTACGTTCCTTTCTCTGTCTCTGTCAACCATAGCGTGTATCGTTGCGAGGAACGTAGCGCACAATATAGATATATTCGCATGGGCTAAAATCATAAATTTCAAAATTCAATATTTTGCAAAATAATCGATTGCACTAAAAATCCTTTCAGGGAATGTCTTTATATATTAAGGTAGTTCTATCAGTACAGTCAAAACAAAGGTTTTTATGTCATATTATCTCGATATCATGTGGTTTTTGAACAAAAGTTTATTAAGAAAAGTTGTTGCTAATTGTTTCAAGAACAACATACTCAAAATTCAAGGGTATCCAAGGTCACCTGTACTTGTTACGTATGTATGAAAATTTTAAAAATCGTAATCTTAGGATATTTTTTAAAAACTTGAGGAAGCTTCTTTGAAGTACA
>JAPYYW010001635.1:0-26954 GCA_030522545.1 Cremastinae sp. A BG-2022a
GATCTGGTCAGTTGCGACGCTGGTCAAATGAGACTGGACAGTTGAACTGGTCAGTTGACACTCTGGTCACTTGCACACTGGTCAGTTAGGACCCTGCCTCTCGGTACGTGACGAATCTCGGGGAAAAAATAGGTGGACCTTCGGGTGGCCGGACAAAAGAATGATAGTCCTGATGCTGGAACGAGGACGGGGTGTGTCTGACCCGGTTGCCGGACACATCTTCGGGGATGCACCGAAAAATATGAGCAGCAGTGACATTTCCATGCTCCCGGAGGTTTCCCCTCTCTTCTCTGGGATTTATGTCCATCCTAGGGCTACCGTGGAAATTTTTTTTCCACGCGCTTTTCGTCGGGGGGTCGAGATTTTTCCCGTCCTTTTTCCTTTTTTTTTCTCTCGCTCTCGTTTTTCCCCCCAATTTTTTCTCTCCCTCTCTCGCAACCCCATATATTCTGTGCGGTTAATCTGTGTGAGTCAGTATTCGAGTATCTCTCCCCCCCCTTCCCGAAATAAGTTCTGTGTCCTTTGCTGTACGCGTCCAGAGGCCGCGTCCGGATTCATGGGGCTCGCTCATAATACACGCCGGACCACACCGAGCGTAATATCTTCGATTCTCGGTTAGCAATATTCTTCCGAGTCGTAAATAAGCGCCCCTCGAGAGGGCTCGGCAGATTTCTAGCTGCAATTGGTGAAGGAGAGAGTCTCGTAACTCCCGTCTTATGAGACCCAATGATTGGGAATGATTAAAAGAACGAGTGTGTTGCTCGAATGCCGGTTGCGTTATGGATTTAGATTTTTCCGCCGGGGGTTGCGGGGACTTTGTCTCGACGAATAATATAAGTCGCTGGAATCTCTCCCTCGTATTATTTGTCTGACAGTTAAATTCTTTCGCAATTTTTTTTCCTATAAGGTAAACGTCTCAATAGTTGGACAGTTATAAGGATTTTCATACTTTATCTTTAATTAAAAAAGATGTAATAAACAAAATGTGCTTCAAATTCATCTCTAAACTATTGTCTGATATTTTAGTGATCCAAAACTCATTTTACGTATTAATTTTAGACAATATTTCTAGTAAACGAATACTTGAATGTTTGAACATGTAAGATGTCCCAATAGTTGGACAGAAAATTGACCCTATCTCTATATAGGGTTCAGCAAGTTTGTTCCAATAAATTAAAGTTGTGAAAAATAAACCTCTTTGTATATAAAAAATAAACCATACGATTTTATTGAGAAATAAATAAGTCAAACGTTAAAAATAATGTAGCAAAAATTGTCCAATATATGGGAACATGTCCATTTATTGGAACGTTTATCTTATCCGTGCATGTTCTGATAGAAAAATGTAATATAAAAAACACTCACGATTCGTAAAAATTTTTTGTTTGTGCGTTAGTCTTTTTTTGATTTTTATTCGAGTGTTTATTATACACGAATGAGTGACGGAAGATCTCGAGCAGGAGAGAGGAGTTCTGTTACGTTTACGCGCTGGTCACTTCTAAAACGGGCAAGGCCAGTGACACGAGTAAGTTCAAACAGCTGTGGAGCCTCTCTCACCCTCCGTCCAAATTCGGACTCCTAAACATCGGCTCACGGTTATGAAAGACTCGACAACAGAGCGAGCAAAAACAAACGATCGAACAAAACTTCAGACTCCATATAGAGAATTGTTTATAATATATATTTTAATTTTGAAAAAATTGTTGTACTGAAAAAATCTATTCATTTTCGTTTTTTTTATAGAACATAAAATCAAAACCTCGAAATTATTGAGAAATATTTACACAAAAATATGTTTAATTCTTCTCAAATGTTTGATAACGTTGACCAAATAATATTATTAATATGGCAATAGAGATTCTGTTCAAATAGAAATGAGATAAAAAAGTTTCGCGAGAGATGATGGAAAAATCGTGAATCTGGAGAAAAATTTTGGGCCCTCGAGGGGGGATCGTGTGGGACGGATGAAAAATTTCGCAGTTCCGCACAGTAGGCTCCATTGGGGCAAAAATAATGATCACGTGACCGCGCTATAAAGTGACGAAAAGGAGGTTTTATGACGTGGAAGGGAAGGGAGACCGAGTGACGAAGAGAGAATCCCACTGACAAACAAGAAGCAAACAGTGGGGAATTGGAGGAGAAAAGTAAAGAGAGTAACACGAGTAGGTTATATTTGTCTAATTCTAATACCAGAGCAGAGAGAGAGAGCGGGAAAATATACACGGGGAACGGTACAGTAATTCTCTCCGGTGTGTACTCGCGCTCGTTAAATGTGTCGAAAGGGTGACGCGCGGGGGAGCGACGAAAGGGGAATTGAAGAAGGAAAAGAGAGGAAAAATAAGAGGAGCGCCCGTTGAAATTCTTGGTGGTTTCCCACTGTGTCACGCACTTCTTCATCTTCCCTTTTTCCTCCGCACTTATATATATTATCATCTCCTTTTCTCCCCTTTCTCTCGACCGCTTTCCACACAATGATGCCAGCTGCGCCAGGTGGGAAAACACGATCGGAAGCGCGGCTTGCGCGAAGACGAAGAAACTCGGCGATAAGACACCGCGTCGCCTTATTTTCCGTCGTGTTCTCGCTCCATGGATTCTTTTTATCTCGCTTCGATCCTCCATTTTATCGCTCCGGTCGCGCCGGAACATTTGTCATCCTCGTTACAGCGAATTTAGCATCGCGAACGATCGCTCTCGCGCGCACTCTCGCCTCACACTTTTTATTCTCCCGACGACTGTCTCTCTTATTGCGCCGCCCGACTTTCGGGCATTCCCGGGATCTCAGAACACCGTGACGGACGATCTCCAGCTGAGGTTCTTCGTCATCGTTCTCGCTTTTCCCAGCGACTCGCGCTTCCCCGATCGTCGAGAGTCTCCCTTTTCTTTTTACCTCGAATAATCACGCCGATCTCTCGCGACCGAGTCGCTCGGATAATCGTTCGCAAATTGATAATTGTTTATAAATTGAAAAATGGGTGTAAGACGCGAGCAACGAGTCGCGTATTTCTCTCAACGAGAATATAAGGCAGCTGCGCGCGGTTATTCGCTATTTTTTTTGCCCGGAGGGAAAAACAAGGGGGAATTCACTCTCGGTGCCAGTGACGCGATTATACACGAAACTGTTTTCACAATATTTTCCTCCTGGCCCATATCTCTTGCTCGCTCGCCCGTCTCTTCTTTTCTCTTTCTCTCTCTCTCGCGTTTTTTCAGCCTCGCCGCGAAAGGAGAGACAAACTTTGTCTCCGGCGCCCCCTTCGCGTGTGTTTTTCTTAGCCCGGAATCCCGTGTTCGTCATTATTCCTCGTTTTCATCCTTAAGCCGACGAGCATCCCATTTTAGAGATGATATGCTCGCGTGCATAATGCCCAATGTTGTTCGAAATTAGACGGGAAAAAAAAGAGACGGAAGAGCGTGACGACGGAAAAAAATTCTCTTACGAGAACAAAAAGAAATGCAGACGGTATTTTCATCCTGCTATTTCGCATATACTATATATGCTGAACTTTAAATTTCTTCTCAATTTTTATTTTATTATTATTTTTATTATTTTTTATTATACCATAAATATTTTTTACTTTATTTATCAGTATATAATTTTTGCAAAAATAATAATTGACAATTAAAGGTTTTTATAAAGAATATTTAAAAAGAGTAACTAAAATAAAATGTGTGCAGACAAATTTTCCCATCTTTAAAATTAATTTACCAGAAATTTTCGTCGAAAGGAGAATAGTAATAATGAAGTTGACAAAAAATGTTTTTTTTAAATATACAATAGGAAATTAAAAACAAATATTTCGTTGTTGCAATTTGCTCATGAAATTTTAGAAAAAAATTTTTAAATCATAAAGGAGTCGCGAAACGAATTCCTTCCCCGCGACTATTTTTCATTCTCCGTCCAACAATGGACTCGGAATTTAATGACGGGATAAAGTATCCATGAATATCGAGAGGATGATTTTTTTCTACGGATTCATCCTTTTTCGGTTTCGCCTCGTCACTCGGAGGATGACGAGACGGAAAATCTACAACAAGGGGCAAACACGCCCGGGAAAAGCTTGTGTGACAAGTTGCCACAAGGATTTTCCAGTCAATCACGATAAAAGCTTCCATTTTCTCGAGTTTAGTGACCACGAAATTACACGACGACCCCCTTTCGCCAAAAAAGCGAATGTCATGCCGCATGCATAATTTTTTATGCTAAATATAATTTTTTTGAGAGTCATTTATCAAAATCATCCTCGAGACAAAATACAAAGAGGGAAGTACGAGAAAAAAAAAATGACAAAAAGAAATTGGCGATCCTAATATTTTTGATGCGTTATTTTCTATACTTTTTTTCTATTCTTATATTTTTTTCTCCCTTTTTTGGGGGTTGGAAAAAATTGGGATCGAGTTTTTTTTTTGACAAACAAACAATTATTCAGACTTTTATATGGACAAATCAAATTTGCGAGGTCACCGTTGAGTAGGAGAGAAAAAAGGGACCCTCATCGTCATTAATTTCGTCGATAAGCTGCCCGTCAATACCTTGACCCAAAAACAAATCTTGTCCAACTGTTACCAAACGAGAATACGAGTTACAATGCCATTTTTTTAATGGTCCCGAGCCGGTGCAGGAAATTTTCCTCGGTTTTTTATTCCTCTTTAAAGAGCCAACGAGAAGGCTCGACATTTGGTCAATTTTCCGGTCGCTGATCGCGTCCAAATATTCGTGCCCGTATATAAGAATCGAGAATGCCCGACATTTGGTCCATCTGGATTTTTTCCTAATGGTCTTTGGAATAAATTAAGGGCAATTTTGACTTTCTGGAAATGAAATGAAAAAAAAAACGATTTGACATAAATTCGTTGAAAAAAGGGACATTGAAAAATTCTATAAAAATAAATGGTCGAATAAATTGGGAGAAAACGATGGAAAAAAATAAAAGGTATTGTATATATGAAGGAGAAAAAGAAAGAAAAGTAAAAGCTGGGAAGTGGTAAAAGCTGCAAGTCGTATCGATTACGAATGGAATGTCTCGTGTCGGGGCAGTTAGAATGCCATAAATGCAGCGGAACGATGACCCCGTAGGCGTAAAAGCCACCCTTGGATGCCACTCGTTTTTCCCAACGCCCTCTCTTTGTCTTTTTTCTCCTCTCCTTCTCTCCCGCTCCCCTCTCCTTTCTCGTTCGTGCGTAACGAACCCCGAAGAGTACTCGTTGACATTAGACACGTACATACACAATGGCTTACACTGCACATAAATAGATACATAAGAAAAAAAAAGAAACAAGAGAAAAAAGGAAAAATCCCCCTCGACTTTTTGTCGTTCCAATTTTTTTACCCCTTCGAACATTTTCATTTTTCCCACTTCTTTTCTCATCAACCGCTTTTTGTTTATACTTTTTGTTACTCCTGAAAAAATTCTCCACAATTTTCTCGTTCGTTTTTTGCCCTTTCGAAAATTCACCTCTCAAGTTGAGAGCAAATTTTTCAAAATGTTCATTAATCTTGAAGGATCGACGCCGGAGACAACTCGCGGTGAAAAAAAAACTTTCCCTCCTCGTTCATTGTTACTAATTAAAGCTGGAGATAATTAATGCGACGACGATGCGAGAATGATGCCCGTGACGAGAGAAAAAGAGAGGGAGCTCACGAAACATTAATATAAATTCATTTCTCTTCATGAATTATAATTCGAAAAGATGCCTAGTCCGGTCAACCTTCGAAATTCGTTTCATCAATCTTTCACGGAGTTTTTTTTTCCATTTCGTCGTCGATCGCAAAAGTTAACATTATTTATCATTCATTATATGGGCTCGACACCAAAAAAAAAGTAATGAATTTTACGGTCAACGTGTACAACTTTTAAACATTGTTTTTTTATGAATTTTTCAATTCCGAAGAGTGTGCAATAAAAAAAAAATGTTTCGAAGGACCTTATTCTCGAGTGGAATATATATTCTTTCGATGACAAACGAATGAGCAAGTTGAATGGCATCTAAAAAGAGGCGCACCATATTATTATTATTATTATTATTTTTGATATTATTTTCGAGTCCTCTCGCTTCGAGTCCCTCCTCACCTTCCCCCCGGGGTGTTTCGTCCGCCATTTTTCTTCTTTTTTCTCTCTTCTTTCACGAGGATTCAACCTGGGGTGTCGCACGTATGCGAGGAGGTAAAAGGAGAGCGTATATATGTGTATATCTCGTGTCTTGAATAGTCGACATCTCGAGGGTCTTGAGTTTCAATGCATCCACCAAACTCCCTCCGCCTTCGCCGCGCTTCTCGCTTTTTTCCGAGTCTTTTCAGCATCCTCGCTCCGAGGACCGAGATAGAAAAAAAACGGCTCGTTTCTTTTTTTCATAATTTCTTTTCTCCATTTCTCTCGTCTCTCTCTCTCTTTCTCTGGCTCTCTATCTTTTTTTCTCAGTGCACACGAGATCTGAATCCGACAGAATCTTGCTCTCTGCCCTCCCCGAAACGTTTATCAAGGAGAGCAGATTTTTTTCTCTCTCCCTCCGGTTTTCTATCTTCGCCCGTAATCTCCGAGGACGGGACGCGTGAGGAACGCGCAGCTCAGTGAATTAGACGTCTTTATATAAACTGGCGAGATGAAAAGTACCAAGATTTACACAGCAGCCCGAAGTTCTCATTGTGGTTTCCACACTCCCCGCCCCGATGCTTCAACATTTTTTCTCTCGCTTTTTTACCTCCGCGCAGGTTTCTACAAATGTCAGCTGGCCGGGACAATGCTGATTCGAACGTGATATTCTTCCTTTTCGTGTCTTCGTAACAATTTTAATCTTCTTCGAAATACTTTTCACTCTTCCCAGAATTTTTGAAAATTAATATACTCTCTGTTTTTACCTTGTCTTATTCATTTTGCTGAGAAAAGCAGAGTCTTTTCAAGAAATGTTTCAAATAAATTCATTTAATACACTGTAAAAAATTTCGCGGTTTTAACTTATTGTTAACATGGAATTTTTTACGAACAAAGTTGCATATAATGTGCATGAACCTCATAAACAAATCGAAACTTACATTATTCCAAAATATTCTTTATATTGTTGAGTTCTTTGATCTGCATCTCTTTTTTATATTCACGAGCGACAACACGGCCGGATTCGCGGCCGCTTTTCTTTTGATATGTTTGAATTGATATTTTATTGCTGTTCTTCTAGCCACATGCTTCATACAACTTTGCATAATGCATTCTATTCCGATTGATTGATTAGTAGTTTTATCTTTTTTTTAAATATAGGATACATCCGCACTGACATTTTTAAAAAAGTATTTTGAAACGATATTATATAAATTTGAAACACTGAACTATTCACTTTTCGTACGATTGAAAATTACACTGGAACTGACACTCGATTGAACTCATTGTCGAATTTCTACGAAATGTTTTTCGGTAACGAACTATCTGGGGAGACCCGACACGTCTTACCTCGACACTTTATACCGGTTTACTGATTCCAAATTAAATTGAAAAATAAAACAATTAAGACCGTAATTGGTTTTTCCCTCGACCTCGACGACTAATTACCATGGATAAACAATAATCGAGGTATTCTCGGAAATTTGGAATTTTTTTCCTCGTTACGCTCGACGAATTTTCTCTCTTTTTTTAAATTAATGTTTACGATCTCCGAGCTATTCAGGTGTATATATTTGTCCAAATTTTTTTCACATGAACTGAGAAAATTTAGCGTGTTCTTCTAGCCTCATTTTTCGAGAATCGAAATTAGGAAAATCTCAAAATTTCAAGTGGCGATATCTTTTCGTGTCCTCGACGAAATCGACTTTATAATAAATAATTCCTGAAAATTTTGGCAAGACGAAATGAATGATTTTAATATCAAGGTCATTATTTCCGAAGGAGCGCACATTGAATTTTTTTTTTAATGAGTAGAGATTAGCCAAAAGTTTATACGCCCCGCATAAGGCGCTCTATATTCCGATCAATCGATTAGAGGCCTCATGTCTTTTTTAATATAGGACACCGGATGGTGTTAGCAAGAATAGTGTTACTTCATTACTTTTACCCACCAAATGGTGTTTCTATTGCGGTGTTAATTATTTACACTAATGAAACACATCATATCAAACCATATTTATTAATAGCATGCCATTCTATATACACGAAACGGTGGGAAGTATATAGACCAATAATGGTGTTCAATTAACACCATTTTAATAATAAATTTTTTACAGTGTATGCAATTTTTATTTCATAGGGGATGAAAAATTCTCTTTGTAAATTTTTAAGAAATTCCTGCTGTCACAGATTTTTACACGATATAATAAACCTTTCATTGTGCAATTTTGAAATCGCAAATTCAAAATCGATGAAAATATATTATTTTTAATTCTATTCACTTGTGCAACGCAATAAATCAAAATATAATTCAATTACTCTTTTCTATGACGTGTGCCATGAACGATAGCAGCGATGTGAAACAGCTGAAAACGGTTAAAAACTCATTTTCCAAGAGAAAAGCCGTTACGGTCTTGTTTTTTTTTACCCTCGTGTCGTCACTTCACCACTTATTCGGTGTCATTTTCCTGACATTTTCCATCGACATTTTCATAAATCAGTGATAAATCACTCGGCCATTGTCAGGAGCCCGCTCCGTCGTTCTTTTCATTATATATATTTTCTTTTTTCTCTTCACTTTTTTGAGTTTTTTCTTTCGAAAATACGAGAGCGTAACAAAAGTTGGCCGTTTCGCGTAAGACGAGACGCTGCCGAAAAATTTTCGGTGTTGAGTTACCGTCTCGCCCTTTTCAAACTCTAGCGACGGAATTTCGTCGTTCCTTGACCCCGGTGACGTTTTTTTTTTCGCTATTTTTTTAGACTCGATAAGTAAATTTCGAAATTCGTTTCGGTCCGGGGAATTTTTCTTTTCGCGAGTCTGCGCATGAAGAGTATTATTCGAATGAGGAAAAATATGGAGAGGACACAGAGGGATCGAAAAGCAAGCCATGCGTGATCATTAAAAATGTATGTAATTCCTGGAGCATATAATCTCTTTTCCAGGATGGAAGATTTTTCTTTCCCCGAGTCAGAGAAGAGATGAGAAGCGGGAGGAGAAAAATGGAGAGAGTTTTTTCGTATCGTAAGTGCATACTTGGATTTTATCTCTTCATCATCCCCCTTTGAATATTTCAAAAGTCAGCGAGGACGGTGCGGAGGGTGATATCACGAGGAAAAAAATGTTTTAATGCATGCCTGGCACTTTTCAATTACTCACCAAATCGAAGATTCAACGTTAACCCTCGCGCTCTCCCGCCGGCGCAATTGGAACAATTTCTACGCGCTTTTGTTTCGCGGAACGCCATTTTTTGCTCGCTCACACTCGGGTAGCCTCCCAACTTTCCAGGAAGATCGGACTATAATTCAAATCCCGAATTCTCCAACGAATCCGACGGATTAATTTTCTGGAAAACAAACAACCTCTGTTTCGCCTTTGCCAACGTTCCTCATAAATTTTCCGTCACTCGCCCCCTCCCTGCTCCTCGCTCGCTCGCTCTTTATTCCGTTCCGCATCGTCCCCACTTTTTTCAACTTTTCTCTCTCCCGCGCGCCCCAACGCCAGATCTTGGCTCTCTTCATTCTCAATTTTCAACTTCTCGTTATCTCTCGTCGTCCATTTTCGGAATGAGAAACATATCCTTCGGTTTCTCGTTCACGCTCGTCGAAAATTCGGAAAAGCGATTCTCTTTCTCGCTCTTTTCCCGCCTCGCCCTTCCCGAAATTCTCGAACGACGATTGCTAAGTGTATAACAAAAGTAACAAGCTTCCCGTGTTATCTCGGCTAAGATCGAGCAAAAACTTGAGAGGATTCTCCTCTGAAATGAGATTCATTAAAATGCTAATAATGCGCCAACGAGAGAAACGAACCTCTCATTTTCCCCCGTGGCGAATGCGGGATTATTTGGAAGAATGCCCTTTTTTCGGCTAAACAATTTATGTCATCATCTTAAAAATGTTTTCCTTGACAACGAAGCGATTTGCAAAATTCAGGCATTTAAATTATGTTTTTAAATATACCGAGATATGGAGAATATAAAATTTGCTCCGTTGCACCAGATTTATATTGAGTTTTTGGCGGAGATAAGCTCGTGAAACTTTCGAGAGGAAAAATTGAACGCGAGATTGAGGAGAAATGAAGAGAGATTCCCATCGGGAATTGCGTAACGAAATTAGCCGATACTCTGATTTATTAGCAACGCCGTTGAGCGCTCGCTGAATTCTTTTTTACATTTTTATGTGTGAATTTATATCGGATATTCGCTCCTCACCAGGCAATCCGCTTTATTCTCGCGAATATTGAGTTATTCGGCGCATTATAAATGTATGAAACATAACTTGCGAGATTGGCTCCCGCTCCGGAGAGTCTCAAGTACGCCAAGGGGAAAAAGACGCGTCCTGCGACTTTTTTATACATACATATGCCAAGCTCTGCCAACCATACACTACGTGCCATTATATTTCGAGCAAATATATAAGAATAATTTTCCAGTCGGATTGGATTATTTTTTATTATTCGCTTATTTATCATATTACATCGTACACATACATTTTTTATTTATATTTATTATTGGTTGACGTCCAAATTATTTTTTTTATAGATCACGAAACGACGCTTGAGTAAAAATAAATGTAAATTTACTTCAAAATGGGCTGGAATGCATTTTTTCTCCAGATATTAAATTTTTTTTGCAATTGGAAACATTCGATGGATTTATATTCATTTTATATGAATATAAATGAACAGAACAAGAAAATAATAATTATAACCGAAATTATAATTTTTGCAGTTCTTTCGAATTTTCCTACTTCATAATTATTGTTTTGATTTATTTTTCTAAAAACTATTTTTTCAGAATCGTAACAAACGACGAAGAACAATTAATGATAAGTAGATTAGAAATTGCAATTATTGAAAATGTCTTTTTCAGGATATGAGTCGAGTAGGGTGAAAATGTCTGAGAAACTGTGTGAGGGAACGTCTTAAACGGTAAATGTTGGAATAGGCGGAGAGCTAACAATTACGGTTAGAAGGAGCTTTCGGTTAAAGAGGTAAAATTATCCGTGATAGTGGCACTTTGGTCCCCTTTCCTCTCGTTCTCGCCCTTCTTGAAAAACCCTTCTAGCATTTCGGGACTGAGCTAGATTTCGTCACAGACTTTAACAACGATTATCGCAGCTCCCTTTTGCGCACTTCTTCCACTAATCGCGCTCGCTTGTCATACGCGTGTTTTGTCTCCACCTCAATTACTCTCTTTCCACTCCACCCTGCACCTAATTGGCCAAGTTTTACGTAACGATAATTGCTAAGATGTTTCCTAAATTATGTGACGAGCACGATTCAACATTGTTCACAAATTATGGATTAAAAACTTTATTAATTTTATCACTATACATTATTTATATTACATTTTTCAAAATGTCATGTAAAAAATTAATATTAACATATATTTGATACAAATTATTTTACGTATAGTTAGAATAAGTTAATCTCAGTTTAATTTCATAAAATAAAAGAAGAGCTACGAAATTTTTGAAGAGGATGGTACGAATTCAACAATCTTAAAAATGTCCAAATAAGTATTATATACTATGATAAATGAAATTTCATAAAATCTTGAGAAGGTATGGATTTGGACAGGAATTTTGTTTGATTAAAGTTTATAGGAGGAAAAAGTAGTCATATGGTCCGGCAATAAGGAATGGCGGTTACGAAAAACCGAGCTGTTGGAAATTGATCGTGTATGGCAATGGGGAAAGTAATAGTCTGTGAACTAGCCAATTTCCGGGGGTTAACTCGGACAGAAGCAGCTTTTCCTTTAGGACTCTCGTAGGTGGCAGAATTTGACGATACCGAGATGACTTCTGTCTCGGTTAGAGCCTGGAAACCTCTTTCGACCCGCTGCGAGATTGAGGACTCGCGAACCCTATGGACGAATCGAATTGGTTCCCGGCGAGTTGAGGGCCGGACTGCAAAGGGAGAATAAAGATGAGAGTTCGAGAGAAAAACAAGGAGAGAAGATTCGTCGAATTTTCTCTCCCTCTCTGTCAGCTTCAGCATTCGCGCACTCGTTGGAAATTCCGTTGCTGACTTTCAGAGAGTCTTGAATCCGTTCTCGCGTCAGAGCCGGTCCGCCCTTTCGGGAATCAGATTGAAAATGTTTCGCTTGGTCGAGTTCGCAACCCCTGTTCCAACTTTACTCCACACAGACCTAAATATATATAGGCGCGAATCCCCCTGCGCGAACTCGCTACCTGACTCTCCCCGCTGCTCCCTGGAGGAATATGTTATTAGGCCTCGAGGATTATGTACTTATTCTCGATAGGAATGAGTCCGCGAGGGTACGGAGGTTCTGAAATTGAGCGAGAGGTTAGTCGAGGAGAGGCCGCAGGACCGAGATGAGGGACGAGAAGAGGACCGGCAGCTTTTTTCGAGAGATCATTTCAATCCTCGAGCTTTTCGAGAAAAATACACCCCTCTCCTCCTCGCGTCTTTTGGGGAGAGCCTCTGAGACAAAAAGAGGCTCGAGAGTCAGGGATGAAGGAGCGAATGCAAATTTTCTCCGCGAAAGAGCCAATTTGGACTCTCTCTATCGCGTTCTTCTCGGTTTATTTTTTTTTACTTCTCTTTTTTTCTGGTCGCGTCGTCAGGAACGCACTTTCTTCCACGTCTCGAAATTTTTTCTCGCGAGTGCTCGTCCTTTTTTTTTCCTCGGCCATTTTTGCGCTTCCTTCGCGGGATATGTTTCAAATTTTGATGGATCTGTTCAACGAGGATTTCTTTTTTTTCCTGACGAGAATAAACGAAAATGGGGATGCGAGAGCGGGTTGAACAAAAAAAAGAGCATGAGGAGCAGGACGAATATAATTTCGGACGGAAAGTGCTGGCGAAGTGCGAGCGGCCAGGGCTGAGATACAGCTTTCAAAATGACCGATTCCGGCGCTTTAAATATTTTATGCGAAACATGGCGAGCTTCGAGGGAGACTCGCGTCTCGTCCCTCCTTTTTTCCACTGGTCCTTCATAGGGTTACGATTCCCTCGGGACACCGAAGGGTCGCTCTAGCTCGTCGTATCGTTAATCCCGCTTAGATCGTTTCCGCCGACGTTACGTTGTCTCCTCCGTGTTCGACCTCTTTATTTTCGCGGTTATCTCGGCTTTTTCCACGCCGCTTTATACTTTTCGTTTACGATCGAAATCGTACCCTGTGGCAAATCGCTCAATTTTAACGTCGGACCTATCAGAACGAGAACGTGAAAAAAAGGACAAAATGCGTACCATTTTTCGCAAAAAGAAATTAAAAATTCGAAATTATGATTAAAATATTATACAAATCGTGATTATTTTTAACAGTAAAATGTTGATTAAATTTTGAAAAATTAAAGTAGATGTAGAAGTATTTTTAAAAAATATTTTTTAATTTAAAAACTCTGATGAAAAAAATAATTATTTTTCTTTTTCTCAACTTTTCACGTTTGCTTATTATTGGCATATTCCATTCGGTTTTTATTATTATTATGAAATTTATTTTATATGTGTCAATGTTTATACATGTGCGCATAATAAAATGTGTTTCGTTTGATTTGTTTTCCCGTCTCGACTTTTGATCAAGTTTTTAATTATAAAGCAACAATTTCTAACTAATCTATAAAACAAAGAAAGTTTGCATAAACTAAAATCTGCAAAAATATCAATGCAAATGAATTGAGGGAAAAAAAATTAGGAATACGATGAACGCGTCGAGACCAGAAGATGTGTCAATCAAATTCTCGAGGGAAGAAAACTTTTCAAAACTTGGTTTGAAATTTCGTTGGAGAAACTTTTTTTTTTCTCTTCCGGAAATTTTCGGTGTCTCGCGAGCTCGTTCCTGATTCTGACACGTTGTTGTAGCTGGGAGCGAGTTTGAAGAAAGTGCGCAGGCAGCAGATGCTCCCAAGTGTTTACGAAACCGTGCGATATCGCCAGGTCGGATAATGCGTCTCGAGCGATGCCCGTGGAGAGAGCCAGCTCCGAGATAAACCTCGGGGGCAGTTACCGGAGACTTAGCTCCGTTTGGCACGTATCGCGCCAGAGAAATGTCACCGGTTACTTGACCCCATACGGGCCACGCTATAAAGTCGCATCCCGAAGACATACTGGAATGGGTTTCCCTTAATTTCGCCGAAGAATAGGAAGGTCTTGGGGATGAACCGCTCTCTCTCTCTCTCTCTCTTTCTTCTCGGCAAACTTCGAACCCCGGCACACTCCGTATATTTTCTCCCGGTGTGTAACAACGACGACAGCTTTAGCACCGACCAATCGATAGATAGCGAAAGGACGAGGCCAAGAAAGACCCCGATTGGTGAGATCGACTTCCGGCAATTGCGCTTCAAATATTGTCGGTCTTTGGTCAGCTCTGTGTTACCTCGCACAGATATATCGCTGTAGTAAATTTTACCCTAAAGTGACAACTAATTCGGATGTTTTTGTACTTTACGCACCTTTATCTTCTTCATTTTGATTCAAATGAATGTTTTTATTGAAAATAATGAATTAGCCTGTCAATAAACTAACATCGCAATAATAAACGACAAAAATTTTACATAAAGTTTGAAATTTATTTAAAAAAATATTCGTTCATCCATAATGAAACATTTTATACAATGAAAACATTCATTTTCTTAAAATTATATATTTCACTATATAAATTCTGAATAATTAATCTTTTTTTTGTCAAATGCGTATTTTCTCAAAAGATATCGTCGTATTTCGTTCAGCAAAATAAGATATATATATTCGCCAACGATCTTTGACTCATCTTTTCGCGTCGATCTTCGCCCCCTTTTTATCCCGTTCTTTTTTTTTATCCAGGTCACGCGACATTGACGGGGGATTACGCGCGCGTTTTCCGAATTCTCACATTTGTTACCCGGTCGCATTTTAAATTCGAGATAGCCGCGACGATTTGGCAATATCGTCCCTTCGGAATCGGCGGGGTTATCTCGAGCGATAACGCGTGTTGTCGGCTCTGTTTTAGAAATTTTCACCGTTTTATTTTTGCGTCGTAAAATGCGCGCCCTTCCGCCTCGTCGGAGAGAAAAAAAAATTGGTAAGAGACCAGGGGGCATCAGGGGGAGAGTTCTCTCCCCGCGTTTTTCCGGACGAAAAGAAAGTGATACTCCGGGTCCCTTTGTCGTTTCCCTGGGATGCCGAACGAGCAGCTGAACTCGTCCGGCTTCTCGCGCGGCGAGGTAAGAAAGCCCGGCGCCTTTCCCCCGTCGTCCTCGAGTGACCCACTTCCGGGGCTTCGGAGACACTAAAAACGCGTCCGGGGTTGAGCCGGGACGTAACTTTCTCGCCCGATAAGACGCAAACATTCTCCGAAGCAGTTTTCGACGGGGGGGAAAAACGTTTTGAGGAAAAGGGTTCGAGGGACGCTCGGCGATCGGCGAGATTTCTCTCGAGGACTCGACACCTCTGTTTCGTCCTCGCGCAACGCACGAGGCGCTTCCGCCGAATAGAGGGGCGGGGAGGGGTGAAAGCAGGGCGAGTAGCGAAGCAGAAGATGGAATGTAATGAAGAATCACGAGGGGAAGGACTGATTAACAAGGTCTTATCGTCTCCCAACTGGCAAAGCTCCAATAATCGCGTTGAAGCCCTACCGGTTAATCCTTAACTAATTCTGAGCGTCGCAAGACACAGCGCGCGCGCGTCTTTACTCTTCAACGAGCTAAAACGAGAACTTTCTGCCCTCCTGTTTTTGCGAAATCCGGCGCGAGATTCGCCGACGACGATTTATTATTGTTCATCCGCGGAGTTCGCCTTTTTTTTCGTTCTCCGCGCCGTGTCTCTCGTTTTGTCTCGGCTCTCGCATTTTCTGAAATGTGTGCGCTCATCCCGGATATCTCGGGGAATTATATTCGCAATGCGGAGAAGGCGAGAGACGAATCGTCGTCGTGTCATTCGAACAATAATGACGGAGAGACGAGGACGAGCTCGTGACAAGCTCTTTGTGCCCGCAGTCGTCGCTCTCGTTACGCCCGGAACGAATCGCTGTCGGCGAGAAAAAAATCGGAATAAATTCGGCCACACGGCGGGGACGCCGGGAATCGGGACGATCAGCGGCGAGCCGAGCGCCGGGAGGAAGAGACGTGACAGCATCAGCTCTCCCGCGAATCGGAGAGGAGAGGAGGGAATAAACGAGAAGTCGCCAAAACGAGCGAAGAAACCGGAGCAGGAGAGGCCAAATTCGCTCCTTCCTGCAACGAGACGCGAGAATACGAAGAAAATACACTGGCATTAGAGTATTGATCGTGGAAAAATTAATGAGGAAATCAGAGACTGGAACGCGCGAGGCTTTTGCCTCGGCGTGCGAAGGGTCCGCACGCCGGAATGGAAGAAAACTTTTCCCAACTGTCATTTGTTTCTCCCCAACGTCCAGTGGAAGAAACATCTCTCTCTCTCTCTCTTTCTCCACGGAGTCGCTCAAGAGGGTTACTCGCTCGTGCGTTTCCCTTTCGACTTATTTACGTCGCAGAATCTATCTATTTATATTTATGGTCGAGTACCAAGACTTGCACGAAAAATACATAAATCCTATTCATTCTCAGCCTTCAAAGAATATTTTTATTCTATGTAGAAATTATATATATTTTATCTCACATGAACTACTCGCGTATAAAAATTATGAGTTCATAAAGACTAGCAAAAAAAGGTAGATCTTATTATATTATTTATTCAGACCTAAATAAATTTTGTTTCGCTATAAAAATATATATTTAATTATATAGAATAACTGTAGTAGAGTTTTATTGTCTTCTCACGATACAATGCGAAGGAAAATTCATAATAAAAATATACTATTATAATAATTGAAAGGATAGAAAGCCATGTAAATTTTTTACTAGCGAAAAAATTTTTTCTTCGTTTTTGAACGTTTAATTGAGGTGTTGGCCAATTTATTTCAGCATTCTGCTTTTGACATTCTCAAACGTACAATATTTTTTTGTTTTTCACTTTTACGTGTTCGGTATTATCCGGCTATTTTCCGTTGTCACGTTTTGTAACGTTTCGACTTTTTAAATTAAATTTTCATACAAAACAGAAAAGCGTGTATTTTACTTGTCAATGTCAAACGCACGGCTGTCAAGCGACAACTCGGTAATTTTTTCCATGTGCTCTGAAGGCAATCAAAATGAATCAAAAATGAAACAGAGAAAAATATAGAGTCGTTGCTCGATGCAGTCGTGAGGTTATTGACATTGAGGAATAAAATGGTTTTAATTTTGTACGAGTCCATTGATTAAAAAATTATTTTCCGCAAAGATATTAATTTCTATTATTCTTATAATTAAATTTTACTCTCGTGAAAAAACATTTTTATACTGTATGTATTATATAGTTTCATTTATATTGTAATTTCTTTTTCTCGTAATCGACATGCGACGTCAATCGGAAATTCTTGCTCTCCTGATGACAAACGAGGATCGATAATCGGCCATTTTTATCGGAAAAGTTTCGAGCACTTTTCTGAGCAGCATTAGCCAGGCTTTTTTTTCTTTTGTCCCGCGCCGTAGCTCGGACATGAGGAATGTCCGAAGCGAGGAGAGTCGTCCATTTGTACGGATGTAGGTTTGATGAAACTTGAGGGAGTCTCTCGGACTTTTAGTATCGGGAAGCGAAATGACGTCTCATTCAGGATTATATCGTCATTACTGGGACAAATAACCATCGTTAATGTTAACACCCCGAGGTGGTGCGTTTCCCAGCAAAATTTCGACGAAAATTAACGTCGTTCCGAGCTTTTGTTCACAAAACATTTTATCGTCCGAAAAAGAAGCGCGCAGAAAGTTCCGAAAGAAAAAAAAACCGTCTAAAGAAGAAAAACATAAAAAAATCCCGAAGGCGCGGAGTCATGAAAATTTTTCCAGCGCGTTTGCAGAGTGTAAAGATCAGAAGGGTGGAAGAGGATCAATCTTAATCAGCTCTAAGGCAATTTCGTTTTAATCAATCTTAATTAATCGGAATATTGTACCCCTTTATTTTTTTCGTGCGATTCTTTCCGAGTAAAAACGATTTAATCCTGGACTCTCCTTCCTCTTGTTCGTGATGTCTATGATCGATGTTCATTCATTTTTCATCGTACCAGAAGATGGCAAAAAGGGGTTGGGAGATACGGTGCTTTTTTTTTCTTCTATTTTTTCTATATACACGCAACCCATTAGGGTGGAGATTGCCGAAAAAAAATATTTTTGACATTCCGACAAATTGTACGAAAATCTGGGACTCTGTAAACAAGGGACACGACTTTTTTTTCTCACTCCTTCTTTTCATCCCTCTTTCATTCTCTCCCGGTGTGAGAAATTCTACTCGACTGCTAAACGTTTCAAATTATCGATAAAAGACGCTTCAAGACGGGAATGAAGGGGGTCGGAAAAGGGGTTTGGCACGCGATAAATAATCACGAAGGAGGAAAAGAACGTCATTCTTCGATTGATCGATTAATTCATCCCCAAATAAGAGTTAAAAACGAGACAAACTTCTTTTTGTATTTTTCTTTCTTTCTGTTTTTTTTTCTGCTTCGTCACAAAAGTCCTTCCCAGGGTTGATGTGTATTTTTATTGCAATGAAAATTAGTATTATTTTTCAATCCGATATTCCGGGCGTACGCTCGAGGATCTCGGAGCACTCGAGGCTTTCTCCGGTTAAAAATTTTCTATTTGGCATTTGATATGGAGGTCGGATCCCCTGTGGTTACCCTAAACCCTTGTTGGACCATCTGTCCATGGAAAACGTAGATCCCGACAATCGTCGAAGCTTCATTCACGTTTATTATGTTCGAGTACGATATAAGTAGGAAACGCGTTAAAAAAAAAGTACGGAAAGGGGCTGGATATATTTTCCTCCTCTTTTCTCCTTCGTTCTCCTTTTTTCTCGTTCCACGACCCCCGAGGAATAATCCCCGGTACATTAAATTACGTATAAAATTACCGAAAAAACTTTTACCGTAATTACGCTTTTCCTGAAAGCTCCAAATTTTACGGGCTCTCTTTTTATTTCTCTTTTATCGGCGTACTGCTATTATTGTTCTACATTTTATCGATCTTTTATTGTTTCTCCGCGGCGCTTCGTTACCGTTCGACGTTTATTTCGTGGTGAAAACGTCGAATTCTCATTTTATTATTGTTTTTTGGCATAAATAAGTGAGATTTTTTCAGGACTCGAACTAATTAGATAAATGAATGCCTGGGTATATAAAGTGCTGATAAAATGATGAATAATCGGTGGAAAAGCTGCTGCGCTCGAGTTATATCGGAAGCGAATTTAGCAGCGATTTTTATTGCGACTCACCGAATTTGTTCTCGTGTTCGAATCGTCGATTCAATTTATTCCGACCTGATAAGCCGAAAGCCGCCGGATACAAGCTCTGGGGATTTCGAGGTACGCTGACAAAATTATTAATAAATATGAAAGCTCTCGACGAATATTTGCGCATGAAAAAAAAGTTTCATTTGCTTGAAACCTGAGCAAATATTCAGCGAAGAGTAGCCAATTTTTTCCAATTAGAGAAACATTTTAATAAACTTTTTGGCAGTGTATACACGCGGTGAGCACGATTTTTCGGAAACGTAATTTTTCAGGCGGAAAATATTTTTTTACGTTTGAAATGTTTACTTTGTGGGAAAAAATCAAATCAAGGATATTTTTTAAGCAAATTTGTTGCGGGTAGTTATTTGATTGCGTGTGGATATTTGCTTTTAGTATCTGAAAATAACAGTGGGTACATTTGTTAATAAAATACTTTTTTAAAAAATGAAAAATATAAAAGCTACTTAATACCAAATTAATTTATTATAAAGCGAGATGTTAATTTTTTTTCTGAAATATCGTAAATTAAAAAAAAAAGTTCTCGGAAATAGTTTTTGCAATTAAATTACGTTACTGAGCTGAAAAAAAAATATTTTTTTGAGCAAGATTCATTCAAAAGATTTTTCAAGACGTTAAAGGACGAGAATGTTCATCGAGCGCCCCAACTTCCGAGATCTGAGACGCATGGAAACGTGAGTAAATTCAATTACACCCCCTCGCTGTGTGTGTGTGCGTTACACCTTCCCCCCTACGTCTTGTTCGCTTCGAGGATCCAATATTGTTCGACCAGCTCGCGAGAAGTATGAGAGGGTGAAAGGAAGTCGAGGAGGGATTCAATCCAACGACAAACACCCCATAAACAAGGGTGAGATTTTATATATCCACGTTCCAGGAAGAGACGAGAATGGAGAGCGAGCTAAAAAGAAAGAGAGAGAAAGAGCGAGGGAGGATGAAAAAAAAGGGAGAAAAGGTGAGCGAGAGGGCTAAATAGCAAGGAGGAAAAGCCATGGACCCATCTGATAAATTTTTTTTGAGTCTCGAGAATTGTGAAACTCGAGACTGAATTAAATTCTTCGGGACCCTCATTCATCCCCCGTGGACTGCGACGTGCGTGTGTTTTCCTTTTTTTCCACCGCACCGCCGGATCGATAATGAGAGGCGAGCCCGCCCGGCTCCGTTAATTCGCTAAACGAATTTATAGCCTTGAAGTTTACGATTCAAGGTTAGAGGACGAAGATTCGTCGTGGCACGGGAAAATGGAGCTAAAAATATATACGCCACACGTATATATAAACGCACATGGAATCGAAGGGCCCCGAATTATTCGCCAGAATTAAATTCTTCGAATGCCATTGGCCCGCGAGGAGAGATAAATCGATTTGACGAGCGACCAATAACAATTCCATCGTCCACTGAAGCAGGCCAGTTAACCAAGACCCTCCGCCAATTTACATATTTTCTAGTCCTTGAAAAAACAGACACCTATTTTTTTTATCGATTCTTCAAAGTGCTCTTCAGAGGGGTTGAAATCAAGCCCGGCGCATGTTTCGAGGGTGGTTTTAAACCCTTCCTAACGGCACATGTGATTTTTTAGGCTCCCGGTCGCTAAAATACTTGGAGAATATCACAAAAATATTATTTTTTCATTTATCACTGAACAAAAACGCGTACTATTCTGAGGTTCGTACTATTTCTGATGGTAATATCAATAAATTTGGATTTTCAATTTTACAATATTTTCTTTGTATTTTGCGATTTTTAATTTTCATAATTAAAAAAAACTTGTGCAAAGAAATCATTTAATGTTTCTACACAGTTCCATAGATGAATAGTTGAAAAAATTTACTGTATTGCAATAATTCAAATTCAAAACATTATATCAAATACCAAATTTGCAACTTATTTTTATACGATAAGCTCCAATGAAAAGATACAAAAATTGAGTAATCAAATTTTCATCAATGTATTAAATGAATTCGAACTTTCTTAAAAATTTTACATGCACACTTAAATATTTATGCGTTGAAGAGGGTTCAGAAACGCTTTCAAGGAATTGCATTTGAAATCGATTCACGCAGTAATTCCCTGATGAAATTCAAGTTTAAAATTCAAAGATGAAGAGTATACGGAGGGAGGATTTTTTTCGCGATACATTCGTAGAGAGTCAAAGCTTTGTTTTTCACGTGAATTTGGTGAAAGAGGCGTTTGAAAATTCGCTTGGTGGTGGAATACGTGAGAGGAGAGGGAGGGGGGGGGAAGAGCAGAAATGTAGTCGAGCCAAAATGAAGGAGTTGGAAGCTTGGCGGAAGAGAGGCGAGGCGGGGGGCGAGAGTAAAAGCGGCTCGAGAGCAGCGAGGGAAGCGTTGTACCATTTTGCAGATACTAATGGCCTTGTGAGAGCTTTCTCTCCTCCGCGGGTGTATATGTGGACGTATTTGTAGCTGGAATTAGGGTGGCTCGGTTTTACGTTTCATTTTATGATACCCAGCCACTTGGATCGATTTCAACCCTCCATCTTCTTCTTCGTTTTTTCCCTCTTTTGCTTTCCTCTATCTCTCTCTCTCTCTCTCTTCTTTTTCCATCTCTTCGGCCACTCTCCAATATCCTTTCTAACGTTTCAATTGAAACTTTTTCGCCACCTCCCGCATGTTTTCCATTCGAAAATTCTTCCGTAGGCAGCATTTTTTTCGAGCTCTCTTAATTGGATTCTTTCCAATTGGGAATTTTCCAAGCGCGATTTTCCACCGAATTTCCACCCTCCCCGGGTCTCGCTCTCGGCCCCCCTGCACCCTTCCACCTCGATCTTGTTCATATTCTTCCCTCGTATCTCCCGGTTCATTCACAAAAATGCGCGCACATAGACAGCGATGAGGTACAAAGGATGAGCTTCATCTTCTTTTTAATTCCGAGCCACGAACCCGAATACCGAACTCTGATCCATTGTTCCGCCAGGATTCCTCCCGTTCTCCGAGGCTTATCTTCCTTCGCCCGGGGAGAGCGAGAAATCGCTCGACGACAGCTGTAAGAATGATCGAGGTGAAGATAATGCGATAGAAGGGAAAATGGATCTTGACCCGAAGAATGCAACGTCCACCCTGCTGATGCTGCTGCTGTAGCAATTTCTTCCTTCCTTCCTTTCTTTCCTTTCTTTCTTTCTCTCTCTTTCTTCGTTTCGATGCCTTGCCCTTTCATATCTCACTGACTCTCATCTTGACTTCCCCTGTCAAATATTTTCGACCGGATCGAACGCAATTCTCCCTTCGTTATTGAGGTCAAGAGGTCGTTATTTTTCTGCCTGCATGAAAATGAGTGAACGATGATTAAGATGCTCCGCTTCTCTCGTTTGTTTCTTCCCAGAAGGGAGAAAAGCGCTCCCTTCGGTTTAATCGAGAACTCACTCGAGTTTTCACGATCGCTGATTGCTGGACCTCCGGGAGCTGACGATGGCTGATGCACGGATTGCAAGAGCTCCCAGCCCAAATTACCGAATTTTCTGACCTCGATTCACCTTTTTCGATTAACGAGGCGATCAATCAGCGCGTTAAAACAAAAATAATGAGAAAATGTTTTTTTTTAAAATATAATTATATATATTGAAATGATGTAAAATATACTTTTGTTATAATTTCTTAAAAGGTGAAATTCGAACGTCATATCGTGAGAGAATCCTATATTTAAAAAGACATGAGGCTTCTCTAATTGATTCATCGGAATATTAAATCGTATTGAATTTTGGCTAATCTCTATTCATTAAAAAAAATTCAACTTTATTGCGCTGCTTTGGAAATAATGACGTTGATGTTTGAATCATTCATTTCGTCTTGCAAAAATTTTCAGGAATTACCCATTATAAAGTCGATTGCTTCGAGGACACGAAAAGATATTGCCATTTGAAATTTTATGATCTTTCTATTTTCGATTCTCGGAAAACCAGGCTGGAGGTCCTCGAACACACGCTAAATTTTCTCAGCTTACTTTTATTATACCTTCACTTGTACGTGTAATAATGTGAGAAACACAAAAGAATTTTCTACTATTTATATCAAATATACCTATAGATAAATATACCTGAATAATTCGGGGATCGTAAACATTAAAAAAAAACAAGAGAGAAAATTCGTCGAGCACAACGAGGAAAAAAATTCCAAATTTCCGAGAATACCTCGATTATTGTTTATCCATGGTAATTAGTCGTCGAGGTCGAGGGAAAAACCGAACACAGCCTTAATTGTTCGGATTTTCGACTCAATGTATAATTAGTAGCTCGGTAGAAATTGTCGGGTTAAGACGTGTCGGGTCTTACGAGGTAGTTCGTTACCGAAAAACATTTCGTTGCAATTTAAGAAGTTTAATTGAGTGTCAGTTCCAGTGTTATTTTTAACCATAAGTGAATAGTGAAAAGTGAATAGTGTTTCTAATTTTAATATCGTTTCAAAATACTTTGAAAAAAAATGTTGATGCAGATGAAAGCTATTTTATTCTATGCATAGTATATTATGCAATCTTTTAAATTCACACGAACAATTTTCTTAAAGCGGTTTTGATTCGAATAATTAGATTTTTCGTCATAAATTATTAGTCCTATATATTTTCATTTACTCATATATATTCGATGGTCCATTTTTTAACATGATTTTAAAAAATACAACAAATATTGAGTTTTGTGTAATGTGATGGTGAAGTGAAGTGAAGTGCGAGGCCTGCGGCACATATTGAGCAGAAAATTAAGGAGATTCGCATCGTCTCTACGAATAAAGCTGATTCCGTTAAGAGAAAGGTAAGACATCACCATATAATTGAAAATTTCATGGGTCTACAAGACCCAGTGTAACTCGCTAAATTTCTTCAAATTTTTTTATCGATTTTAAGAGCCTATTTGATCGGAAATTTCTCGTAGATAATAATGATAATTATTCGGGATGCAATCTAAAAATTCATGTTGAAAAATACAAAAAGCTGATCGAAAAGTCGATTTTTTCGATTTTTCAAGATGAATTCTTGGATCCCGCCCCGAATAATTAACATTTTCGTTATCTTTTTCACTTTTTCAAAAATCTTCTAGGAACAATAACTTTAAAAAAAATTAATGAATTAATATAATTCCTACGCCATTCACTTTGTTTTGCAAAAATCTTGAAAAAATCAAAGTTGATTTCATCAAGAGATAGTTTACGTCACAATAATACGTAGTTTATATTTAGAAGAATAAAAACAATATATAATTATTGTTTTTTTATTTTGTACTACTTTCTTGTAAATTATTCATCCGATACTTAATTCATATCCGGATGGCTTTTAGAGTTGGAAAGGGTGAGACGTAATATTTGATAATTATCTAGGAGACTATTAATAATAATTACCGAGGACTGATTTTTAATTTTTATATTTAATTGAGGGATACACTACAAAAAATGAAAGATATAGAATAAGGTGTGAACCGATAGGAGAAAAAGAATGTAGGAGATTATTGGAGGGGTTGAAAAATTCGTTTATTCGGTACGAACAATAATTCGACGACGACGAGTCAAGGTTTCGGTTTAATTATAATGCCGGCGAGAATGAAGGCTCGTTCGAATGAAATGCTCGGGGTTTGAGACAATCGCAGCAGCGGGTGCTTACAACGGCGAGCAAGCGGCTTTAAGGCCTTCAATTTAGTGGGCACGAATAAAGCGAGGAGAGCGAGGGAGGAGAGACTCTGTTTGCGGCGGAACCTTCCTCGCGGAGATAATGTACGACCCCGAAGTTTGAAACTGTTCCACCGGGAACCTCCCGCTTTCCTCCCTTCGTCCTCGCTTATTCCTTCAACCCTGAGGAATGCTTTCACGGTGGCTGACTTTCAAAAACGTTGCCAACTCTTCCCTATACTCCATTCCGATACATTCTCCTTCGTTTCCTTATAAACAATTTATCTTTTATTTGTTTAATCGTCTTTTGACTATATGCATATCTTTCGAAAAAATATTTCTAAATTTTATCTATAAATGAAACACATTCGATTAGCAATTGTGCGATGTTTTAAAAAATTCATTGACGCGTATTTTTTCGTATACTTTTTTACATAAAATAAAATATGTATTTTGATTGAGAAAATGATCAAATCAATTAGGTAATAAATATACCGAAGTTGACAATTAATTTTGACCATCAGCTAAGGCAAAGTATGTAAAAATAACTTTTGTCAAACGAAATGTATTTGAATTTTGCAAATTGAACGTTATTTATTTAAGGTGGCTCATCAGTGATAATGTTATAGTCGAAATCATGACGTCAAAACATTTTACTAAACGTATTATAATCTTTTAATAATTTTAAAATACTATTATGAATTTTTAGGATGTTTCTATTGATACTTTATTCTTAGTTTATTATAAATAACATAAAATGTCATTTGACATTTTATGGACAAGCAACAGACAGCAGAATTATCCTTTTTGTTTTTGAAAAACGTCAATGACCTATTCGATGAAAATATTATATAATGAACTCTCATGGAAGCATTGTTAAAATTCAAATTTTATTAGCTCATATGCAATAAAATTTGCCTGGCAATAGCTGACCCTGTAATTTTCAAATTTTGTTTGCCATATCACCATTAATATCCTCTCAAAATTTTATTCATATCTCCCGTTTTCTAATTCATTAATGAGCCACCTTTAAAAAACAAATAAATGCAAGGCGCAGATTATTCTATACAATTTATCAGATGAGAGTATATTGAAAAATGACTTTGATACCGAGATTTCATTCGTAGCGAGAACGCGGAATTTCTCGAGAGTTTTGAAGGGGTTCTGTGCAAAGGGAGTGGAAAAAGGTCGATTTTCAACGCTCGCATACACATCAATAATAGAGGATCGTGGAATAAAGTGCGAGGATTTGAGTGTACGTGTACGAAAGTTTCCGGAACTGTGTATCTGCCCTTTCGAGAGAACGAGCTCTCCCTCGTTTAACGGTCCAAAGTGCGAGAACGCGAGAGCAAGAGCCCGAGAGAGAGTTATACATTTTAAAAGCAGGCTTGGACTCGCGGACTTGAGTATCAAAGAGGTCCGGAGATTCAATTGAATTCCAGCTCTGAATGGCCGGCGCCCTCTCATTTTTTTTCGCTTTTCTCCTTTTTCTTTTCTCTCTCTCTCTCTCTGGATCGTATTGCCAGCAACGCGGAGCAAAGTGCACCGGAATTATAGAAAAGTTGCATGGATCTAAATGCTTTTTTCCTACCTCCCGCTCCAGGCTGACGAATCACAGAATACTCGTGAAAAAATTCTAGAGAACAAGGAGAAAAAATTCCACGTGTGCATAGAACTTTGATTAAAAGAAAAAGAGAAAAGGCCGAGTAGGAATAAAACTCAGTAATTCTTTTTAAAAATTTATTAAAATATATATTTTTTTACTCCGTGTAAGAAAATATTATTTAAAAAAATATAATTTTCAAATAACATATATTATCATTAGTATATTATTACAATGAAGATAAAAATTATTTATTATTTCACTTCATATCTATATTAAAAAAGACATGAGGCCTCTAATCGATTCATCGGAATAGAGCGTGTATTATGCGGAGCGCATTGACTTTTGGCTAATCTCTACT
>JAPYYW010001636.1:0-26947 GCA_030522545.1 Cremastinae sp. A BG-2022a
AGTTTGATAAATCTGAAACTGTTGAGTGAATTTTTTTCGAATTTGACACAATTTTTCACAAATTTCTCAACAGCATATCGAAAATGTAGCCGCATTTGTCACGGTTCTTCAAATCTCGCTCAATCTCTCTACTTTAAAAAAAAAGCACGAAATTAAATTTGAGTTTCGCTAAGTTGAAAAATTCGACTGTCAACTTTGAACTTTTCGAAACGTTCGTTTATCACGAAATGACTAATTATACCAAATTACTTGTGTACATATTTACGCGCGCTCGAAAGTGCTCTTATCGTAACGAGAAATCGTTTATTATCGAACGAAAATCGGTAGGCAGTGTTCCGTTCAGCTAATTCGTTATAAAATTACGGAAAAAGAAAGAGAAAACAAGAAAAAAAGGGAAATAAAAACAACCGTGAATCATGTGTATCTGTTTTCCTGACACCCGAAATTTCCACAGAAAGCTTCCGGGCTGAGACACACACACACACACACACACACGTTAATCTGAATCTAACAACAGCTTTCCCGTAATGACTGAACGCACATGTCGCAAGAGACACCCAAATTACACGTTCGCTCGTGTTCGTCCATTTGCCACGACTAGAATTATTTTGTAATTTTTGTTCCCGAGCCCGCGTTCGGTGAATGGACGGGAGGGGAAAAAGCTAATCAAGAATCGACAAAATGTTAACTGCGTGTGTCCCTTTTGTACACATATACGAAGTTACGCATTGTACGTGTATCGCGTGAGAGAGTAACCGTGGTCAGAGCGTTTTATTCCAATCAAATGTCGTAAGTGGATTAAACCCCGACTGCCCCAACGTATCATACAAACTCCCAGGGCGATGTCCTTTTACCAAGAATTTCTATGAACTTTCCAAACCCTCTCACTTGCGCACTTTTCATTCATATATATACATATATACTATATTTGTTCAAACGTTTTAAATAACGCAAGGTCGATGTATCGTTTAAAAAATTATTTATTTTTTTCATTCTTGTCAATGCCATTGTTGAAGTTTCGTTCATTTTGAGAGTGCTATATCAACTTTGATAATTTTTTTATTTGGTAAGGAATCGGTAATTGAGCTGAGTCAAAGGGACTATATATAGAAAATTAACAAGTATGTATATTTGTAAATATTTCATATTTATTGTCATTATTATTTTTGAGGTAGTCTGAGCAATTTTTTGAAGTCAATGAGTGATTCGATGTCGAAAATAAATACACATATGTGTTATTTAAAAAATCATACTACATATTGATTTTATAATGAAGAGAAATATTCTTGAAATATTGGGGGAAGAAAATTAAAAAATTAGATCAACGATTTGAGAGTAACTCTCGTAAAATAGTTTTGGTCATTTTCACCAAGAAATTGACACTATTTTATAATAAGCTCTCCAATTACACGTTTTTGTACGATTTTCAGATTTTGATACGTTTTCTATTTTGTTTAGTCTTTATGAAATTTAAAATTTTCGATGACAACAATTGGATAAGTGCGTTGTAAAGATGTAAAAAAAAGATCCCGTTTTATAATAAAAAAAGCTCGACTTTAAGAATTTTTAAATAAACGAAACAAAAAATCAATAAAATTTTTAAAGTAAATTAATCAAATGTTTTTATGCAAAGAATACATTTGTCATTGACTAAAGTTGGTCTTGTATTAATGTTCGAAAACTACCTTAATAACATTTTTTTGAAAAATTTTGATGTAGTTGTTTGAAGAAATAACTAGAATTTTTTTTATTCTTGTGAAAGTTGTCGAAAAAATTAATAAGTAATTTCTAATTTTTAAAGATATATTTTTGGTAATAAAGAGTCTGTTTCAAGATAATTATAGGTGAGTTAAGCCGTCTCTGCAAAGAGTATAGATGCAGAAGAGTTCTCTACAATTTTTAAGTTACTACGAAATGCGACGTCAATGTTTACTGAAAAATGTAAAAAATTTTTATTTTATGCATCAGAGATTATATCTTCCTTTCTTCTTAATCTATGAAATCATTATATTTTCTTTGAGAAAAAGCAGGCAGTATTTCAGTGATGAAAAAGTTTCAATATTAGTAATTTGAATTTGAATTTTTGTATATTTAATTATCATAGAAATTACAAATAAAAAATTCTATATATCGCATACAATTTGGATGCTCTTTCATAAATTTGAATTCATATTTATTGGAAATATGAGAAATGAAATATTTCCAATATACAATTATAAAATTCACAAAAAGAATATAATTATAAATCTCAATTAAAAATTTTCGACCTCTTGTCTACTATAAATATTCAAAGAAAGTTATGAAGATTTAGAAAAGTTTCTATGATATGTTTTTAATATGAAAAATAAAATTAAGTTATATTCTGTATCCGCAAAATATATAGTTTCGTCTATACACACGCTATGTACACCCTTGATAGCGAGAGCGAATGCGTTTACCTTTTTACCTCGCGTGAGCAACTTTTGTCAGTTTTATAATCCCTTTAAAATTTTACAAGTCAATTTAGAGAGCAGTTTTAGAATAACTTTTATTAGACAAGTTTTCAACGCGATTTCCAATTTATGCTCATTGGTCAAAAAATACATATACTCATTATAGTATGAAATACCGTTCCCTATATGCATTTTCTCAAGTTTGGTGTTGAAGAAATTGCAATTTGTGCAGTAAAAATTAAGGATCTAGCAGGTAGCGCGCTGCACTTTCCTTGGACATTACTGAACTGTAATTTTTATACGATTTATTCCTGTGAAATTCGATAAAGACGGACTACGATTTTTCTTTATTTGAATTTTTATTTTTTATTGAGAATGAAGCGTTTTCTATTATGTTTCACATTCGACAAACTAATTTCAAAATATTGTTCATTTTTAAATTTATAAATTTTTCTTGTACGCTACTATTAATATTTCGAGTATCTACAGCAAAATTTGTTGCTAGTGATTTTCAATTTTTACAGGGTGATGGTTTTGAAGCATGAGCAGCACTTTTTACAGTCTAATTCAGCAATTATAGCTGTACAACCAGTACAAAAAAATATTCAATTCTTTTTTTTTAAATTGAAATACATACCAAAAGGCTAAAAATTACTGTTTTACACTGCATTTTTTCTCTTCATATAAGTATTATTTCAATTTCTGGTATAAATTTTTGAAATGTCTTTTTCTTCGTGTACGTTCCATTATTGTAACTTTTGAATAAAGAGAATAACAAGGTGAGTTATATATGAAGAAGACGAAGAAGAAGAGAGTATGCAGAGTGGACAGTCGCTCGTTATTATAAAAGTCACGCACGTGACGCACGTGCGTGGCCGAGATATCGGGGTGCGTATACATAGTTCCTTTTTTCCCCGACACCCGGCCGATGTCTGTAGAAGTTCTTCCGTGTGGGTGGAGCGCGCGAGCTGGAACACACTCGCGGCGTTTCGACGTCAAATCGATGATATTTGTGTGTACGTGCATGGAAAATTGAAGAAAGACCGTAAGCAAGGAGCACCGGGTAATACGAGGGAAGGCTGCGAAGAGAATGGAGAGCATGCGAGAAGACGAGCTGTCGCCCCGAGGCACGCGCATAACGCTAAAGAAACGATTGGAATGAGAGTCTCGAGGGGAATGCACGCGTGTATTACGCGTCTATGTACTCCCTGAGTATATGTATGTTAGCACGGTATCTCGGTCATTGATACATCTCGCCGCGACATATACACAACCGATATCCCGAGGTTTATTCCGCCTGATCCACGATGCAGATCAAACGACGATTTCGCGCTTTATCAATAAATACGTTCGAAAGAGAAGAGCTTCCAACTTTCCTGTAAACACCTCGAGTACGTGTTATACACTCATTCATTTTTTTTTCCTTCAATTCTCTCGAGGAGGATTTAACATTTTTTTAATTTTTTTAATTTTATAGCGAGCTTTGAGATCGTTAATCTTCATTGATCGACGTTCTTCATATTGATGAACGTATACATATTTTAACTCTTCGTTTTGTAAACTTCTCGAGTTCTCTATGCACTCGATCATTTTTTAATTACTTGAATTTTCTCGCGAGCTCCGAGCTTCTGGACAATATTGAGATTTTCATCATTGATGCGGATGTATTTTAATTTTTGATTCGACAAATTTCATAAATAATACCGACTTTTAGTTTGTTAAAATCCTCTTAAGGAGAATTTATGTTTTTCAAATCCTATCACAGAGGATTAATTCTTTTTTTTTAATTTTTAAAATTTCCCGTCAGTCGATATACACGTATAATAGGGATTTTCTTCGTTGGCGAATATTTAAACCTTTAATAGGAGTGCACACAGGGGTTCTTCACACTCCAGGTCATTTTCCAGGCTCTTTCCAAGCATTTCATTACTCTTCTTTTTTACTTTTACACATTAATAATTTTCTATCTACAAAATCAATACTTCGTGAGACACTAAGTGAGTCCTTTTTTTGAGAATTTTTCCAATAATTAAAAAAAATCTTGTAACTGAAAAAGTGACGAAATAGAACTAAAATTCAAAGTATTTAGGTGCGTAGAATTCCTGTATGTTTTATACAGGAAATGTATGCTTCTCTTTTTTACGAATCATTTTAAGGTGTACGAATTTTTACGTGAAAATATTCTGAAACAGAATTTCTTTAAATTTTGCACAGGATATCTTTTTTAATGTCATATCAAAACGTGTGTACAATTTACGAAATTTAGTATTATTTTCTGATATTGTTGTTATTTGTTAAAAATTGATAAAATTATTATTTTTTTCTACAAATGAACTATGAGTCCGGTATCCATGTATCCATGGTCCTGATGTATGAATGAATGAATGAAACATTTATTATGCCATGGAAAGAATTTCTTAGGCATGATTTGTACAGTATAGTATAGTTTATTTCTTTTGGAGAAAATCGTTTTCTTTTTTCGTTTTTTGAATTTATTTCTAGACTATAAATAATAATTTATAAAAATGTATATACATAAATTTTAAATATTTAGGTAATTGTCAGAAGAACTTATGTAGAAGACTTATGTAGAATTTTTGTTAAATTTTTTCTATCACTTGCTGATCATTGACACATATTATTACAGAACTGTAAAATTTTCGAATTGCTTGGCATGAACTGTGTTGCTCAATTATTCAAGCATCTTTTTTCTATATAGCAATAATCTATATGTATAATCAACATTTGATTGAAATCTGTTTTGAGTATAAGGAATCAATATAATATATTTCTTATGAAATTCCGCGTTTTTTTTGTATTTCCAATCTCATTCTTTTCTCAAAGCAGGCCGAGGATATACGGTGCTGAGATTCTTTTCTCCCGGTCTTGAAATTCTTTGAGAAAAAAGTGTTATGAAAAATGAAAGAAAAGAAAAAAAAATAATATAGAAAGATCGATTTTTTGCTCTGTATAACTAGTTTTATGGTAAATATCTGCGGAAAACGATGTGCCAGTTTACTCTTTAGGTGGATGCGTGCTAACGCGAAACGTGCTCGGTATACGTTCGATGGGAGAAAGGAGAACGAGCGAGATGGAGGAGAGAGACTAGTAGGACGAGGAGCGAGAGAAAAAAGCAATTTAATTTGATTCTAACGTGATTACGTTTAAACGAGGGAAACCGAGCACCAGACAGCGTTTTTGCTGCTCGCCGCGAGTGGCTTCTTTTCATGCGCGCACACGCGGGAAACGAGCACGCACGGACACACATGCCTCGCTTTCTTCGACGTGCGCCATTTAATACAAACTCCGACATAATCCGATTATGCACATGCTATCGCGCCTTGTAATCACTGCGATTTCCAAAGGGCGCCGTACGCGACGGAGAAAACGATATCGAATATTTTCCCGAGAAAAACTAGAACTCTCGCGGCGGAATATTATGTGCTTGTACGCAAAGACGCTCTTGTGTTTTGCTTCCTCGTCGCTCTCGTTCAGCTTCCAGGATTATTTCTCTTCGTATCCGCAATCCTTCCCCTATATATATACATACATACTTTTATATCCGCTCTATAAATTTTCTCCGCATACGAAACTCTTCTACGTCCTCGCCCCTTTAACTTTATACAAACGCGTGTACAATTTTACATCTTTTCCCACAACCCGTTTTCTTTTTTCTCCCGCGGCCGGGCGTTAAAGAAGAAAAGGGTTTTTCGTCCGCGTCGTCGGATCGAAGATTCATCCAAGAATGTGTAAATCGTTAAGCTTTTATGGACGTGTCCCAAGCTCTTGCCATAAAACCGTTTTTCCCTTCTTTCCCTCTCGCGGTTCTCCCCTCTCCCCGCGACATATATCTATTTTCGAAATAAAAGGATTAATGGCGACACTGGTAATCGTAAAAAAACATTTGACGCTTCCGTAACGGGACGAAATTTATTGATGACGGTATAATATAATGATAAAATTATATATACATCTATATAGGAGCAACGTCGATATATGGGAATGGACGAAATAGCGGAACGATGTTACCGTACATTAATCGATGACTCGTGTGTGCTATGGGAGCGAGAGTAATAAAAATTAGAATCGAATGGAAAAAGAAAAGGGTCTAAATTCGGTGAGGACGATTCACGGGCGCGCGTAATGGTCGCCGAACGTTCGGAATAATTCGAGCAGCAGTCGCGCGGGCGTCCATCGGGAAATCTCGACGGTACGGATGAGGTTTTGGCTTTCTGTCTCATTTCCACATCAGCTCGGCTCTTCGTCCGCGAGTGTATGCACGAGCGGGCTTTCTCGCTCTCTGGTGATCTCCGGCTTGCTCGCGCGCGCAGGATCGCGTGTTCCCGGTGTGACACTGTCAATTCTCATCGTGGCCTCTATATAACTTCCTCTTTTGCTCTCCGGGCTCGGATATACGTCGACGGTGGCGAGCCGCGGGGCGGCAAAGCGAGAAGGAAGGAAAGAGCGACGAGAGACAGGCGTGATGGAAATTCAGGATCCCTCCAGCGCGTCGCGTTCTCCTCGCGGTAATGTATATTCGAGCGATTAAGTCTGTAAGAAACGGAATTGCGGTTGCCGATCGACGGTCGCCGGTGAACGATCAATCGAACGGAAATGCGATCGAGAATGAAACTCTCCGTCGTTTCGGGGACCCTCACAACGCCCGAAACAATTATGGCTCCGATACCTCATTCGTCCTCGAGTCTTCTCTCCAGCTCCCTATACGTGTCAATGTGTTTATATTTCGAAATTTTCCTTCATTCATTTGCGAATCGCATTTCGATCGAGTATACTTGTGCATTTTTCATATGGCAACGATTAAAAAATTACTTTCCATTACTTATCAACATTTGTGAATTTCAAAATATATTTGTGTATACACAGCAGCTTTTTTTTCCATCAGAGATTTTATTGGGATCTGTCGTAATATGAACAGAAGGTCCAAAAACGTATGGTGGTAAAAGAGAATCGTGACATGTAATCGCACATATACTATAGTTTAAAATATACTTATTACATATTTATCTATTTCTGATGTGCTATATATGTATGAGTTATTCCACCAAATAAAGTCAATCTTACGGGGGGACCCCCGCCGATGTTTTTAAAACTTTGAGAATACAATATCTATATGTTAAAAAATATATTGTAGAAGTTTTTAGCCCTTGCTATATGCAGCCATTTTGAAGTCATGACTTTTTGAACAATTGAAAAAAATTTTTTTTCAACTTTTTCATAATTTTTTTTGGTGTACAAAACTTGTTTATGAAAATTGGAAAAAAATTGTTTTTTTGTCGGAAAATTTCTCAGCTTTCAATGGAAGTATTCATTTTTTATCATACGCAACAGACCCTTAAAAATCCAATCAAAGTGAAAAAAAAATGATTTTTTTCACCGTGCGGCCCCTCTGTTAGCTCAAATTTCATATTTTTTTCTGAAAGCCAAGACTTTTTTTCACGAAATATGTGATTTTCACGACGTGCATATTTTTTGTTTTGTCACAATTAAATCAAGAATAAATTCGTAGCAATTAAAAAACTCTTATTTTTAACCTTTTTCGGAAGTTGATACAGCTTTGATAAAAATATATCCTATGGCATTATTCGTAGGCAAGTAACTGCAAGGTTTGTATACCCTTTACCATTTTTTATTGAGAATATCAAACGTTTAACAAATTTTTTTGTTTAAATAATCTTAATTCGTGATAAAAGTAAAATCAACGCTGTGAAATTCTTAGTAGAGCCCAGGTATAAAAACCTTGCGGTGTGACTATATATTTTTTAGTATCCATTTGCAATGAAACTCTATCGTTTTTTCACTTTAATTGGATTTTTAAGGGTCTTCTGTTACGTATGAAAAAAATGAATGATTCCATTGTAAAGCTGAAAAAAACCTTATAAAAGAATTATTTTTTTCAATTTTTATAAACTAATTTTGTAGGTAAAAAAATTGATCAAAAAGTTGAAAAAAATTTTTATCAAAAATACAAAAAGTCATAAGTTCAAAATGGCTGTATAATAAGGACAAACATTTTCAGGATATTTTCTTTTTACATAGAGAATGTATTCTCAAAGATTTAAAAAAATTGGCGGGGGTCGCCCAGAACTTGACTTTATTTGGTAAAATAACATGTATTATGATTTATGATAAGTATATAGAGCAATAATTTCATTACAGGAGAACACATTCTGAGGTAGTTTAACAACCGTTTATTTAAGAAAATAAAAAAAAATACATGTTTTGCTGAATAGTGGAACTGTAGAGAAACGGTATATTTGACGTCGGCATTGTTATTTTATACTTGATAAACAAAAAATTTCATATTATTTGGCATCTTTTATTTACTTTTGAACGAAGTTTTTTAGTTTTTTTTTGTTGGGGATAGAAAGTTATGAATGTCATTTTCGTCGATAAATAATTGAAATACTCTCTTATCACATAATGTAATTACTATCGAATTTTTACTCTAAGAGCGTACATATACATATTTTGTTTATTTGCCATCAGATATGACATTGCCATTCGACAGATCCCAGTAATGCTTTGAAGCCTTCACGAATTTTTTGATAGATTTGATAGGAATTGCTAGAAGCGTGACAACTCAATGATACAGCGCAAAAGTCAGCGATATATTTTAATTCACACCATACACAGGAAATTATCGACGGCGATTCAACTTGCTTTCGTGCACTTCCGAATTTTTTTTTGTTACAGAACGGGGGAATCTCACGAATGCTGGAAGAACCGGTAACGATGAGCGACACGTTGCACTCAATATAAATACGTAGCGGCTTCACAGTTTTGCATGTCACACACGAGATTTTTCCACCATCGCTATACTTGAATACTTGATATAGACATTGACCAGCGAGTCATGTCTATACCGAATTTTATCAACTTTTGTAGAGTACACCTCAATTTAAGTTTTGTTTAAAAGGATTGTGCTGTTTTACTTAATTAGCAATTAATTACATTTTAAAGAAAAAAATTATGATTTTATTGTTTATTCAATCGTTCAAGTCATTTATTCTTAAATATTTTTAATAGTTAAAGATAATGTTGGTCAATTGACTTCGTCGTTATTAGCTGAAGTTTTATAGGGTTAAACATGTATTTTTATATGTAAATTGAGAATATTTTTAAAATTAACTAGATAACTTTCTAATCGTCAATTATTTTTCTAATTTAGACTTTGTCATTCCTTCACAGCTTTTAAAAATATGAAATTGGAAAAAAGAGTATGTGAAAAATAAAAATTTCATGGGATAAAATAATTTGAAAAAAAGTACAATATCGTATATACGACCGGTAGTGTATTTCCGGCAGTTCGAGATTGCACTCGTTCGAGTTTTATCTCTATTTTGGACCCAATTTAATTAAAATTTGAAATTTTATACGAATTTTTGTTCCTACGTAGGGTATTTTCCTCTCATTCGTTAAATGTTGGTTCAATTAAAACGATAGCGGATTTTTCGACTGCGTAATTGTCGAATAATATCATCGGCAAGCGACCATATACTCTCCTTAATTGATAAATTCTTTTATATACACATGTACATTGGAACAAAAATCTACAAGAATAATCAAATATTGCGTGTTATTGCGAAAAAGAAATAAAAATCCATCAGCTTTTCACTTATATAATGTTGAAAATTCGTTTGTGAAGCACACAAAATGTTTACCAATGTGTTTCAGCAAAAGTTTCCTTGTTTTTTTTTACACATATATAGAGTGAGCTTATTGATCCAGTAAATATTCGCGGATTTATTTTGAACGCGCGATGAGTATCGCCCAGACTGATTATACGTGAAAAACGTATGCGTGAAATGTTGAACGATATGTCGTCATGTGAATCTTCTCTCTTTCTACATCCATTTCCATTTTTTCCTCTCATTTTCGACGTAGAAATTGTGTCGCGGATTTTTACTCGATATACCGTGTTTATATCATCGAGGTTTACGTAGTGTAGTGTGCACCCAAAAAAGATTCGTATAGTTTCGAATGGAATGAAAAAATTCGAATTGCACAGCTGTATTCGATATCCGAGAACAAAAAAAAATCGCGTTCGGAGAGAATATAGTGATCAGCACATTATTATTATTATTATTATTATCGCAAAAATTCAAAATACGCGCATATGCTTAAAATATTATTTATTATATACGTATACGCTTTTCTGCAAATACGCACGTTTGTACATATGATGGACAGATGGGGATTGTATTTCCATCGTCGATCCGCGAGACTACAAATTTTTCTGTTTCTATTTATGGATTTATTTATTGGGAGAAACGAGAGTGCCGATATGTATGCGAACGATTCGCATCATGAGAAAAAGAGAATTTTAAAAAAGCATTATTTGCTGTATCGATGGCATGAATATTTTTCCTCGCCCATTCATATACTCTTTACATTCGCATATTTGAACATTTTAACCATTTTAGTGACCCAGGCATATAGTTTAAAAGGGCTGAATAAAAATGTGTAAAACATTGTAAAAAGGGGGTTGAAATGATTCGAATATTGATGATGCTTTGTGGAGATATTTCTTTCAAACGAGCGATCGTGACTCTCATTGTATATAAATAATATTGTACGAACAATATGCATATTGGAGTAAATTTTAAAAAAGTTTCAAAGTGAAAAAGAAATTAAATGGAATTTCATCATATATTTTTTAATCGGCGCAATTTTCCGAATAAATATTGACAATTGTTTCGGGAGCCTAGGCATATTTTTTGTTGGCTTTCATTCAATTTTTTTAAGTTGATTTGCAATATTTGCATTGTGAAAAAATATATTATGATGAATATGATACCGAAGCTTATACCTTGCATGAAAAAAGTGCGAAAGTGAAAAGGGTGATTTTTTAATTTATTTTCGCATACGAGATTAAAGCTCGTTCTATAATTTTCATAATCAGAAATGAGGATATTTTTGACAGGAAATATACGATTCTCCGAACGGAGATAATTCAACATTTCCGAATTTCCATTTTTAATGACGGTGATAAGAGTGATTCTGCAGGAAAATTGTCAGACTTCAGTGTCTATATATCATAATTGATATATATTTAAATGTATTTTGCATCAGGGAATAATTTTTTAAAAGTACCACATGTACTGACATTCTTTTCATAATATATGTATGCATAAATAAAAATTTGATATTAAAATATTCAATAAAATACAGCATAAAATCTATCATTAAAATTGAATATGTTAATTAAAGTGAACACAATTTCAATGAAGCAAATCTATCTAGTATTTCAACAAAACGAAAATATTATTCGTGAAGAGTTATTTTTTAAATTTTTTAAAATGAATTTGGAGATTATATTCGATTGGATATGCATTTTCTGTATACACAGTATATAATTTTGTACAAATTGTGAAAATGTAAAAATTCTGAAATTATTAATATGTAAAATACTCTATTTGTGTTTTTACATATGCTTTTATCATAATTACGCTTCATATTGATTCATTGGGAGCAGCTTCATTTTTCCCTGTATGTGGATTTATTTTCATACTAAATGCATATGTACGTATATATACATACTCTCGTAGTATAAAACCATAAAAACACTCAATTTCTCGTATTAAAACCAGTTCGATATTACTTAAAATTAATTGATGAATATCAGAACACTGTATAATGAAGGCGATAATTATTATAAAGGTGTTTCTACCATACAGATGGTTCCAAAAGTGAGTAGAATAAAAAAATGTTCGTAATTAATAAACTAACATTTTATCGGACTGACCAAACTTGTACTGTTTTGAAACTGAAAAAACTTGAAATTTTTCAATAGTTATTATTTATTTTTACAAGAACAAGGTATTTGATTTGGGTGAAATTTAGCAAGTCATTTTTGTGATATAGTTGTCTCAATTATGTAGTCAAGTTTAAAGTGTATCTTGAAACGAAAAGACTTAAAAATATTATATTTCCAAAAATAGTAACAAAAATTAGAACTTTAATAATGAAAAAAAAACAACAAACAATGCTGCGAAGTACATAATAGTTTCTGAAATCTTATTTTATTTCTATTTACTATTTTGAAGGATACTCAAATTTTCACTGATAAATCTTCGAATTTGGGAAAACAAAATTTGTATTTTTTTTCCCCTCAAATATTCGGATGTATCTGTAATTTTTTTGAAATTGATTTTTTTTTTAATTTTTGAGATTGAGATTGATTTTTATTTTATATTTATATGTATTTGTAATTTTTTTGAAAATTATTTTTATTTTTATTTTGGAGATTAAGATTAATTTTTATTTTATATTTAATGTATAATTTGTAAGTGTTGAAAACACTTATAAACTAATTTTAACATGCACAAAGGTAATACTTAGGAAACGAGTGCTGCTCAATTTTTTTTCAAATTTTGATCATTTCTTGATTACATCCTGAAAAGTGTCAAATTTCACAAACGTCATTAAAATTTGACTGTTGCAAGCATAAGGATAGAAGACCCTTAACTTTGCAATTAGAGTCGATAAGTTATTGACGAAACCATCAAACTTCTTGTCATTCTGACATTTATTATACTTAATGAACGAAAATTGAGAAAAATATTGAAAATAGAGATTTTCAATTCTTTTTTCGACGTACCTTTTATATCCAATCTGTCAAGCGTGGAAGTCTGAGAGATAGACATCGTAGAATACACGTTGCTTCGTGTGTGTTAGATTGAATCCAATTACGTAACAGAAAGTAGAAACGACAGGAGTGTATACATATATTATTATTGTCATTTGAGAAGAGGGCTTGTCCCAGAAAAATGTAGAGCGCGAGAAAAGAAGAGCACGAGTAAGTAGATGAGAAAGAGACGGCGAAAGAGAATGAATAGGTATATATAGAGAAAGGGATAGACGATGAGGTTTGATCGGATAATACACTCGAGAACTGACCCACATCACTTTTACGGCTTATGTCGGAGGTTAGGTTACGTATATGAAACATAGCCGGGTCATCCCGGACTAAATCTAAAGATACATCACCCCCACAGCCTTTTTTCCGATTTCTCATCCTAGAGTTGCTATTTAAAAATGTTTCCTTTTTTTCCAATCATTTTATCCGCAGTAGCAAAAACTGTCAAAATTAGTTGTCTTCCATCAAGCGAAGATGAAAAATTTTACTGCACAAAAGTAAAATTGGTGGACGATCTCAAAGTTGGACAAAATTAACACGCTGCTGTGTATATGTATGTGTATAGTTCAAAAAAGAAGTAGAATTTGATTAATTTCTTAAAATAGGAGTTGGCATACATGCTTACTTCGTTAAAAAGGAAGTATTATTATGGGGCATTTGCATTTTTGAAGTTTTAGTATTTATATTTACTATAAACATTAATATTTGAAAATAAGGCATAAGATAGATTGTAGATCACTGAAATATAAGATTATAATAGAGGTGAATTTAAAGCAAATTTTTTGCTTAAATATTTTTAAAAAACTATACTATTCATACTATAATATTTGCTCAACGCCCTACAGTAAATCTTTCACTCAGATTGTAGTAGCTACGTTGCTCAAAACTTGAATCTAAAATTTTTCAATTTTCCTTCATTATCCTAAATTAAAAAAGACATGGGGCCTAATGCCCATGGGGGCTAATCTCTACAAATTAAAAAAAAAATTCAACGTGTGCTACTTTCGAAATAATGACCTTGATGTTTGAATCGTTCATTTCGTCTTGCAAAAATTATCAGGAATTACCTATTATGAAGTCGATATCGTCGAGGACACGAAAAGATATCGCCACATGAAATTTTGATATTTTTCTATTTTCGATTCTCGAAAAATCAAGGCGGGGGTCCTTGAACAAGCTAAATTTTTTCAGCTCATATGAAAAGAACTTGCAACACAATTTTCTATTATTTATACCACGTATACCTGGATAAATATACCTGAATAATTCGGGGATTGCAAACATTAAAAAAAAAGAGAAAATTCGTCGAGTGTAACGAGGAAAAAAAATTCCAAATTTCTGAGAATACCTCGACTATTGTTTATATCCACGGTGATTATTCGTCGAGGTCGAGTAAAAAACCGAACACGGTCTTGATTGTTTGGATTTTCGACTGAATTTCGAATCATAAAATGTCGGGGTAAAACGTGTCCGGTCTCGCCAAAGGTAGTTCGTTACCGAAAAAGATATCGTAGAAATTCAAAAAGTTCAATCGAGTGTCAGTTCCAGTGTAATTTTCAATTATATAGTATACGAAAAGTAAATACTTTAGTGTTTCAAATTTAGAATATCGTTTCAAAATACTTAAAAAAACGTCGGTGCGGATGTATCCTATATTAAAAAAGAGATGAAACCTCTAATCGATTAATCGGAATAGAGCGCATTATGCGAAGTTTTATGAAGTATGTACCTAGAAGAACAGCAAAATATCAATTCAAACATATAAAAAAAGCGGCCGTCTTATCGCTCGCCTAGTAAAATTATATAGTAACATTGTCATAGAAAAATTCCGAGAGCCTGTGGAACTGGATCCACTGTTTATGTAAGAGTGCTAAAATTTTTGCTTGCGTATATATAATAATAAAAATTCAAACGTTATTTGAACCCAGACAATTGAGTTCTCACAAGATGAGCTTTTGGATGTTATCCTGTTTGCAGAAAAATTGATGTAAGCCATAGTAATTATTTATTTACTTCTGGAGAAATTAACATGTGCCACATATGGATTCATAAAAGAATTAAAATACCTGCCGCAGTAAAAATTGTTTAATTTTGTACCTTAAAAAAATAGAATCGAGGAAAATTGAAAGGTTATTATGTTATAAGAAAAAAAACATAGTAATATTTCGAATAAAAAAAGAGAAAAAAGTCGTCGGTAAAAAAATACGATGACCGCAAGAATGAAAAATATCGGGAGGTAAAAATGCACCGAACAGTTAATTTGGCCTGACCCATATAGCTCTCTCGCCTGTTGTTCTCTTTCTCCGTGTTCCCGTGTGTTCCTCATCCACACGCTCGAATTGTCACTGAGCTCTCGAGAAAGCGGCTTACATCGTGTCAATAATGATCGAGAGGGGGTGTGCATTTTCCCGCATGGCCGATTTTCGTACAAGCGAGCCACCCCCGACGACGATATCCATACTGACAGACACGAGCTTTCCAATATGTCACAAAATCCACTAATACCTTTGTACGAATATTTCCTCTACCCATGGGCACTTCGACGTTCAATTTTTCCTTTGTTTTTTCAGTTAAAATATTTTATTTTTTCGCAGAAATGTATTAAAAGCATAGCAAACACGAAGCGTACTGTGCAAAAATACATACACCGTTCGGAAAACCGAACTCTGTCTTTTTCTCGATTTTTGTTTCAAAAGCGTTAAAAAATCCATGCCATGGAAAAAAGTATCGTGTCACATCGCGATGAAATACATACAGATCTGCAAAAAGAATATATTTGCGTACTGTACACGGTGAAAAATTGAATATTTTTTGAACGATTGCAGCGAGCCGAAGCGGGACTCTCGTCGCTCTGAAATAGTGATTGAAATATTTTTTTCTTTCTCGGTCCACACACGTTGAATATATTTTTTCCGCATTCAAACGTTTTATAACTTTCGCGTGAAATTTGTCCATTTCAATTCAGCGTGTTGCTATATAAATACAAAAACTGTTGATCCTTATTGACTGCGCGTTTCGATTACTTGACGATGAGCTCTCGAAATTCCCGGCTCGACGCGATCGTTCTCCTGAGTAATTAACATCGGTTATTACATTCCCGGATGTATTCGTCCGCAAGGATTGATGTACCCGTTCATTTGAGTGTACACCGACGCGCGTATGCAAACCCGATGTAATTCGTGGATGAGAAAATGGAGAAAACCGGCAAATACATTCGTTAATTCGTTTGTCATTGAAACCGTTGTATAAATGTTAAGCACGGATAGGTTCGATTGTCAATTCGAGAATAAGCAGAAACGCATTACATTATACCACTTCGGGGGATCATTGTTGGTTCATTTCATGGGGGGAAATTTTGATCGCTCCTCATACGCCATAAAATAATCTTTCCTTCATCATCGCGAGGACGATGATCCTGGAGTTCTAATTTTTTTTTTCTTCCCACAACGAAACATGGACTCGGATGATCCGTATAGATTAGGGACAAGGCTATGGGAGAAATAATATGCTCGACAGGTGGTTGAGATATGGTCGTGAAAGAGAGAGGCGAGAGGAAACGAAGAGCACATCAAGCCTTGGGCACATTAGTCTGGACCGCTCGCGTTGCCGTAGGGACGACAAAGCGCGGTTGCGAGCGTAAGCAAGGAACTGAAAATCGAGCCAGTTTCCACCCCAGTGAAAGGGTTACGATGTTATGTACTTTTCCCGACATTGTCTATATGCGTCCCGACACCGGGACTTTTTGTTCATACCGCGTGTTCTTTATCTTCGCGCTTCAACTTGCTAAATTTCCTGCGGGACGTGACATTTTTTTGTACACCGACCTCGTTCGTTCTATTTTCCTTTTCTCTATTTTTTTTCCCCCGCGTGTGCTTTCTCTCTCTCTTTATTTTTTCATACTTTCGTATGCAAACATCGACTGATTTACATCACGAAAAATTCTCAAGTCGTGCGGCTTTTCAGTGGATTTTGTATTACGAGAAAAAACAGCAACGAAGAATCCTTTTTCATGAATCTTAAAGAAAACGTGGGCAAATTCAGATCTCGCGAGAGATGGCTCGCGAATTCTGCCTTTTTTCCCTCTTGCTAGAAGATTTTGCATAAGCTGCGACAAATTTTCACGTCACAGAATCCAGTTGTGGATTATCCATGTTTGGTTAGATACCGGAATGAAGCGCTACAATTTCATGCATGTGAACTGAGATTACATCAACTCTCCTACTTGTCTTCTTTAAGGTATATATATAATTTTATCGAAAAATCGTTTTCTTATGTATATGGAGAGCTTCGTTGCGAATTTGTATAACCTTCTTTGATATCATATGCACGTATACGTATTTAATTTTAAGAGGTGTTACGCGAATAGAGATACTTATCGCTATACATATATAAAAATGTTTAATACTGAATATTAGTAATATTAGGCTAGTTTCTTGCATGTTAGCTCAAAGTGATTTATTTTTTATTTCTTTAGTTCATCAAATAAATTTTTTTTTAATTTTAGTAATTATGTATAGCAAGTACACGTTTATCTTGGATAATTTTAAGGTAGTTCAAATAAAAAGGTACAATTAAATAAAAAGTTTTTATCTCTATATCATGTCGTTTTTGAGCTGAAGTTTATTAAGAAAAGTTGTTGCAAATTGTTTGAAGAACAACATACTCAGAATTAAAAGGTCAACTAAGGTGACCTGTACTTGCTATGTAGTCTTACTAAAATCTTTAAAAAAAGATTTAAAAAAGACTAAAAGAAAATTTTACTAATTAAAAAAAATAAAGGAAGCATCTTTAAAGTACAATAAAGGGCTATACTAAATTTTAAGAGGGTTTACCATCTAGAATTAAAAATATATTTAGCATTGAAAATTTCAATATTTAACACGAGCTCTTGTGGGAGAGTACAAAAAATTGAAATTTTTAACAATATCTCGATTTGTACGTGGTCAATCATCTTAAAATTTGATGCACATATGCATTTCATATCAAACAAGGTTTTTGCACAAGGTTTAATGAATTCTTAAGAAAATGATAAAACGATAGAACTACCTTAAAATTGTACTATGTACTTTGAGTCAAAGCATCTTGTATTGATTTTTTTGTTAACAACCATACGTAACCTGTAAAAGCACTTGACTCTGTTGTTACATACGCGTATTGTTTTTCAGTTATTATATAATATATCGTATATACATCTTATACCTTTGTTCGAAAATCTGGTTGTTACGTAGAATATCTATTGTTCCCCTAAATATTCGATTCTATATTTATACTATATTCAATCACAATTTTATTATCACGAGCGACAACGCTTCCGCTTTTTTTGACATGTGTTTGAATTGATATTTTGCTATTATTCCAGGCGCATACTTCATACAACTTTGCATAATGCCCGATTAATTGGTTAGAGGTTTCATTCCTTTTTTAATATAGGATACATCCGCACCAACATTATTTAAAAAGTATTTTGAAACGATATTACAAATTTGAAACACTAAACTATTCACTTTTCGCATGACTGAAAATTACACTGCATGGAAGTGACACTCGATTGAACTTGTCGAATTATTTCTACGAAATGTTTTTCGGTAATGAACTACCTCTGGCGAGACCCGATACGTTTTACCCCGACACTTTATGATTTGAAATTCGAATCATTTTTGGAATTTTGGAATTTTTTTTCCTCGTTACGCTCGACAAATTTTCTCTCTTATTTTTAAAACATTTTCGATCCTCGAACTATTTAGGTATATTAGTCCAGATATATTTGATATAAATAATAGGAAATTGGGTTGCAAGTTTTTGTCGCATGAGCTGAAAAAATTTAGCGTTTTCGAGGACCTCCAGCCTGATTTTTCGAGAATCGAAAATAGGAAAATCTCAAAAGTTCAAGTGGCGATATCTTTTCGTGTCCTCGACGATATCGATTTTATAATAGGTAATTCCTGAAAAATTTTGCAAGACGAAATGAATGATATTAACATCAACTTCCAAAGCAAGGCACGTTAAATTAATTTTTTTAATGAGTAGAGATTAGCCAAAAGTTAATATTCCAATGATTCAATTAGAGGCCTCATGCCTTTTTAAATATAGGATTCACAATATTATGTATTCAAATACATGGTTTTCATCTGAATTAAACTGTTCATTGAAAATATATAGTTTTGACGCAGACGAATTATATAATTCCCACGACTCATGAGCAGCTTTGGTGATGCAATCGTGGCATTAAAAAAAGTACACTGGTTTTGACATAATTACACGGAGAGACAAAGTCCGAGAAAAATTACCATATGCTGTCTCTATAAAGCTTGTGCAAACGACATGTATAGGAAATTTTCTGAAAAATTTTGGAAAAATTGGTCTAAAGTGTTAGAATTTTTATCGTGAAGCACGGTAAAATTTCCTATACTTTTGTCGTTTGCACACGCTTTATAGAGACAGCATGTTAATTTTTCTCGGACTTTTTCTCTCCGTGTAAGACGAGATAACGAAATGAATAACATCAATAAGTTAAAAGCACCATGCTTCAGCGAATAACATAAGTTTATTTTGAATTGTATATGCAGACGACGAATATAATATGTTTCCCTCAAATTCTTCACTCGAGAGAAAAAGGAAAAACAAAAAATTGGAACTCATCATTATTCTGTTTTCTTTTTTTGTCAAACCCGTTAGCAGGGTTACAACGTTATTCTCGATCTTTGAAAAATATTATTTTTATTTTCGTGCTTCCGGCACAGGGTGCGAGCGTATCCGGTAATATCGATCGGAGAAATTGGGCTATTTTTCGCTTATATACTATATTCCGTTAAAAAAGCATCCGGTGGGATAGGCACACAGGATGGCGATGATAATTACTCCCGGCCATCGAGGGTACGTTCGTCCCTATAAAATAATAAAATGTTCGGTATATAGCAGAACTTTTTTTTCCTTTTTTTTTCGCAAACGAGCTTTATCTCGTGGACGACTACTTAGCGAGGAGTAGGAGAAGACGACGAGGATGAGAGAGAGAGAGCGACGAGGGAACCTTATTTCGCTAAAAGTAGAAAGAAAAATGCCCAGAGTACCATAATGGCCGGCACTAAGAAGCGCCGCTTCTCCTCTTACTCCTCAATTTTTTAAATTTCCATATTATATTCCCGGTTATTATTGTTATTTTCGTTCTTATTAATACGGTATAATGTCTTGGCGGAGAAATTGCCGTTTAGAGTCGAGAAGAGAGAGAGAGAGAGAGAGAGACCGGGGCGTCGCGATATTGCTCTTTGAGATATCGCGCGTACCGGGAACTCGAGAGAAATATAAAAAGAGAGACAAAGCCGGAGCGGGAAACGAGGGGTTGCTGCGGGCGAGTTGAGAGATTTGATAAGAATATGGCGCGCGGTTATAACGTTTCTTCGCGACCGTACGTGCGCGGTAGCCGTGGGGGGTGGGAGGGGGAGAGGGTTTATACGTATACGCTCTAACCGAGCTAAATAAAGAAAAATCGTGGTTTCGTGAGCATCCTTGCCAAAATGCCTGATCACAGGGGATATAGGCCCGGCGCGTCTCACCCCCTTAAGTAACATCTATATATACTCCGGCGTGATCCTTGTAACGGGTTGCGAAAAGCGACGACCGGGATCGAGGGAATCCGGGCGAAACGCGCGCCCGCGCCGTGGCCAGAACTCATTTCGCCCGAATATAAACGTAATTTAAATTCTTCCGAGGGAATCCTCCAAGACGTTTGCTTCGAATACACATTCCCGTCGTGGAGATCACGTTTTGCACGTCTCACGAGGACTCGCGCGAGGCCGAAACTCGTCTCTCTTATTCCTCATCTCTCTCTCTCTCCACCGCTCTCGCTCAACAAATTTCGCAGTTTTCTCTTCGCCCGCTCTCTCTCTCTCTCCCTTGTTTTACCCCCATCCTATACTTACATATATATATATTCATAATCTACGACTGCTCCGCGGTCACGCATTAATTCCTTGTCGTTTCCTGCACGATTGCGGCTCGCACAAATATAAAATATAAATATACCGAATATGACCCTGTTATACCGAGCTCGGGCATGCTCTGGATTATTCGTCGTCGTTTATTCGTGCGCTGTGCATGCACTCGCGGGGACTCTCGTGTCCGCCTTTCTGCATATGTATGTATATATTTGCGTTAGTGTATCGACGTATGTTCGCCACGGTGTGGTTTTGAAACTGTACGTATGCGCCCCCAGGGTCATCGGAGTGCTCCCCGCAATGCATTTCTCCATATATATATATATATATATATATATATATATATATATATATATATATATATATATATATATGTAGACAACGGGCCGTTTCACCGTGCACACCCGCACTATATACTGCATAAACCCCCGCTCTGTAATGCAAGTCGCCAGAGTGTATACGATGCGCACGTTTTCGTCCGCGAATTAAAAAATCATCGCTCGAAATTGCTGTATGTCACTCTCGGACGCTTTTTCAGAACGCTTTTTCATGAAGCAGTAACGGACCGTTCGCGCAAAGCGTATATACAGGCGTATAAAAGCTTTACGAAAGAACGGTCGCATCGTGTGTGTATAAATATTTCATTGAAAAATAAGAGAAATGCTCTAGAAAAATGAAAAATAGAAACTACGTTCGTCAATTTTTTCAAACTTTGCGTGACTCTTTGTATACTAAAAGTGACAATTCGATGTACGTAAAACATATAATATATATATGGGGCATTCCACGTCGAATCGGATAGTTCGAAAAATTCGAATTTTTTTATTTCCTTCAATTTTTGACATTTTTTAAATTAGTATTTATTAAAAAATTCTATTTGGCAAATTATCAGATTTTTTTTTATTATCCTTTCAGAAGATATAGAATTTTCGAAACAATCGCTCTTTTTTCTGGTTTTTTACTCCTAATAATGGTCCAAATTGGAAATTTTTTTTTCAAATTTTTTATTGTTTTTTTCACATACTTTTCAGAAGAAAGTATATCAAAATTATTTAAACTGTTTTTATATCAGATTTTTCAGTATAAACATAAAAATTTTTATTTTCAAACTGTATGTATTTTCTTGCTATTTTTTATGTTAAATTTTTATCCTTTCTACAAGTTTTAAGCCCATGCACACTGATAGTGGAACTATTTTTTCACGTTTGTTTTACTGTGTACTCTTTTAATTGTTATCTTGAATTGATTTTTTACATTCTTATCATTAATAAGGAATTGGAATAAATAATTCGTTTTTTAGTTGATAATAAAACAATGACAAAGATTTTTCATTTAGTTACGTATTTGTTTGAAAATTTTACACACATTATGTGATCGAATAATTGAATAGAATTTTTGTGTGACATATATATTTTTCTGAAAAGTATATGAAAGAACAAAAATTTTGAAAAAAAAATTTCTAATTTAGACCATTATTAAAGAAGTTATGAGCAAAAAACCGAAAAAGAACGATTTTTTTTAATTCGATATCTTTTGAACGGGTAATCGAAAAAATCTGGGACAATTTGGGAAACATAGTTTTTTTAATATGTACTAATAAAAAATGTCAAAAATGGAAGGAAATAAAAAATTCAAATTTTTCGAACTGTCCGATTTGGCGTGGATGCCCCATATAATTTTTTTCACGGGGATATGTTTAATACCTTCAGAAAGATAAAATAAGATGCTACATTTAATTTCAGCCCTTAAAAAAATTTTTTTCCCGGTCGCAATTTTCAATCTCTTATTTCTCATAACATTGGAAATTTTTTTTTCTTTCGGAATTTTGTATAGCTCAATAACGAAGTAACATACATTGCTCACACTTATATTTTTGAAAAAAATTTAACGCTCTACAAAAAAAAATCTTTTGTAATTTTTCGATAAGGCAAAAGTCCTGAAAAAGTTGTTCAAGAGGTTTAATTTTAAATGCAGCGCCCTCTGATGGCAAATTACAACAATGTGGATAGCGCGATAATATTCCGTCGATAAGTAAAAGTTCATTGATTTCGGATAAACCAACATCTTGTTTCTTATACAGAATAAATAAAAACAAACTGAAACAACGTACAATGCAGGTTTTTAATTCGAACGTTATTTCTTGTCTTTTAATTAAAATGAAATCGTTGGTATAATTTTTTTGTAAATTTTTTAACGGTCGTATCACAATTCGTGATCGAGTATGCATAATTTCGGTTGGGAATAGTGGCAGGTTTCATTCGAAAGAATGAAGGAGGATGAAAGATAATGCGTCGTAATGGTTATACACGATGAATATTAATATTTCACAGGGACCATAATTATTTCGGCAGAAAGTAAAACTCTCACAGATGCCGGCAACCGATTCGATACCGCGAATTCCGCGTTTTTTCTATAATAGAGGTGCACTTCACGCACACAGACCTTATAACGTGTCCGAGCCTTATTTCGCGGAGGGCAAGTTTTTTCATTCTCTAAATTTTCTACCGCCCGTCGGGTATCGCATTCCCGAATCTTCTCCTTTTTTTTCCTCCCAAAACGTAGCGCGAACATCGTCCCGAATCTTCGTCACGGTTGGCGATCACGCGATAAAAGAAATAAGTGCCTCAAAGAGACGGTAAAAATAATAATTAAGAAAAAGGAGAAAAAAAAGAAGTGGCAGGGACCAAACGATTGTAATAATGGCGCGCTGACGTCCGCGCGTGGCTTTCGGGCGCGCCACCACGCGAGAATTCATCGCACGAGAGAGAGAGAGAGAGAGAGGAACGAGAAACGAGACAAAAAAGCGTCAGTGCAACTCTCGCCGTTCTTCCGGGATCGGAAGTTCGGGACGGAGATAAAAAATACGGAATCGGTGTGTTCGATCGAACGAAGAGCGAGAAAAAAATGGACATACGGTTGCAGTCCGAGTATAAGAAACGCGGGTATAAGGGTGTGTTTTCGTGCGAAGAGGGATAAAAACGAAGATGGAAATGTACCATCTCGCTCTGGCGGTTCTTGTGCTCGGAACTTCGATGGGCCAGAATGGTAAAGAGAAAGAGAGAGAGAGAGAGAGAGAGAGGCTCGGCTCATCGTGTGTTTCGGCGCATTGGTAACCCTCGTGAATTTCCGTAAACGTTCGTGGTGGTGGCTCGGCTCTTTGTGCTCCACCGCCGTAGAGCCGTCGTTGGTCAAGATGGCGCGCGAGCGCCGTGCACCGAAGGGGATTGGCCGACTGGCGCTGTTGAGCCTCTTCAGTAGCTTCCGAGGCCTCGCAGCGAGTGGATCGACGCTCGGCCGCGCGCGCTTTCGATAGCACGCTCCGTACTGTTTTTCCCCATTCGCTCGGGCACAACGACCACCCGGTTTCTCGTTCAACGCTGCAGCATCGTCACCGGGCGATTACTCGCGAGAATGGCCATCGTGGCCGGGGCGAATAGAGCCTCGGGCGTTTATCGTTAAAAATAAGCGGTTTCCGAAGGTAAACGGTATAATACACATCGCGTCGGCGTCTCCGACAGGCTGTGCGATCGCTCCGCGTAAAATCACCCGGCGGCTTGCCCGTCAAATAAAAATACAGGATTTTCATCGGTGTTCCGCATTTGTGGGATTTACGGAGATAAATTGAGAGAAAAACAAACATAGTTGCCTTCGTGTTTTGTATTTTTTCGAGAGTCTACGAAAATATTGGATACACGAGAATATTTTCTAAATTATTTTCTTGGATTCGGGGTGTGTGTTTTATACGGTGTAGCGTCAGTGCGTTTTCAGTGCTTCAAGAAGTTTCGGCTACGCGCATTGCTCGTAAAAAAAAGAGATAAACGTTATTTCTCGTTATTACTGTTCTGCGGAGAGTGTGACAGCGTTATTCCCGTTTTTTTTTGTTTTATTCGAAAGGTGCTTTCGCCGTCGACGACAAACTTCGCGCAATATCGAAGAACTTTTTTAATATATGTGTCTGTGCGCGCGTGTCTCAGTGTTTGTGCCACAAACCCGTTGCCCTACGTACTGGACGCAGGGATTTTTTTAGTTTGGTTTTTTTTTAACGTGCCTCGTAAGGAAATACACACGGAAGAGCGAGCTCGCCGATCGGAGAAGCGGACTGCGTTTTTCGGTGAGTTTCGTGTTTGTTATCGTAAAAGAAACATAACGTGTACGGACAGAAGCTCTCGAGAGTCCAAATTATGGAAAAAAAAAACTGTCACTCTTTTTTTTTCCTCTCGAATGGACGTTAAATGGGCCATCGTGATTTCTAACCGTATTCGTTCCTCCGTGAACGAAATTTTTCTCATTATTCGACAATTGACGAATAAGAAGCAGAGAGAAGGGGAGCGTCGACGGCAAAATCGCGAAAAATTCGTCCGGCGCCGTCGGAATACGCGAAAAAGCAATCGCGGTTCGGTCAGGCTCTCGCGTAAGATTTTTTTTGTTTTTTTTTTTGTTTTTTCGCGGAACGTCAAAATTTCAACGGGGCAGCAATTCTCCGCGAAAAAAAAATCAAGCATAGCGGGTCGTTTGCTCGTTTCCTTGCTCCAACGAAACGAAGGCGTATCCGGATGAAAAATTAGATTCGTCGAGACACACGGCGAGGTGTTTGCGAGCCAACTGCAAATTACAAACACGAAACGTGTTTATTTACGCTGCGAGAAACGGTGCCCACGGCGCGGCACGGTAGTCGGGCTACATACGGCCCTCAAAGGTCTACTTCCCTCTTTCCATCCCCCCTCCCCCTCCCTCCCCTCTCTCACTCTCGCTATCTCTCTCACTCTTGCGTTGCACCAAATAAATCGCTGAGAGCAATCCTTGTCAAATTAATTCACAGAGTACGTACGTCGAGATTATTACGAGCCTTCAGGGTGTTTATACCACTCGAATGTTTATCCACCGTTATATTAACGTAGATTTCAAGAGTGCACGCGGACTCTTGAGACCCTCATGGGCATTTGCTTAGTCCTTCGGGGGGTACTTTTCCCTCCGTGTCCGATAACAATGAGCCCTCGCTAAACTTTTTTTATCACCGAGCTTCAATCCATTTTTCTCTCGTATTTTTACACTCTTGTTCATCGTCTTTACCGGTTATCACGAACATCGTAAAATTCTCGAAAAATTAAGGCGTTTGTCCCCGCTATGAGAGTTTTATTGCACGAAAATCTGAAAATTACGTCTTCTATGTTGTAAAGCAAATGAAAGTGTGCACTCAAGTTTCGATGCAATAAAGATCAAGGAATATATTTTTTAAACGAACAGGCTTGAAAACGCGGTATTTTTTCAAGTTTTACGTCATAATAAAGAGAAATCATGGAAAAAAAGGACATTAATTGTGAAATGACACGAGCGGTGTACTGCGAGATTACAGTTCATGAAATCCATTTTTTTTGTAGATTTTGTAGATTTGTAGATTACTATAAGTTTTGTAGTTTTTTCAAAAAATTACAAAAATGAAATCAGAGTTATCTTGAAAAATGTGATATTTTTAATATGTACCTTGATATACTATAGAGAATTCATGCTAATGAGGTATTAGCGATACTTACTAGTCAAATGAGATACTATTTTTAAATGAGGCGTAAATAAATGACTTTTAAGGTGGTCCGATGATTTCTGGCTACCCAAGATTTTGTGATGAAATTTGGTGTATGTTGAGATTAATATGTTACTTGTCTTGTGTCTAAATTTTAATATCACGAGCGACAACGCGGCCGCTTTTTTGACGTTTTAATTGATATTTTGCTGTTCTTCTAGACGCATTCTTCATGCAACTTCGCATAATGCACTCTATTCTGATTAATTGATTAGAGGTTTCATCTTTTTTTTATATAGGATACATTCGCACTGACATTTTTAAAAAGTATTTTGAAACGATATTATAAATTAGAAACACTGAACTATTCACTTTTCGGATGATTGAAAATATTCGGAACTGACAC
>JAPYYW010001637.1:0-26927 GCA_030522545.1 Cremastinae sp. A BG-2022a
TCAAAATTCATTGTAGGACCAAAACTAAAGATTTAGCCCGAACCCAAGCCAAAATAACCAACTTGGTAAATAACGGACACCCTAATATATATATTATATTTAGTAATATATTGAAAGTTTTAGTAGAGATTTTTTTATGACGGAGCTTTTAAAGCTTGTAAATGGGAACAAAGATTAAATTCAAAGGCGCCTATTATTTAGACTTTTTTCTGCATTTTATTCGAGGAGTGTAGACATTTTATTTTTTGTTATCCTCGTTCAGAAAGTTAAATTTTTCGAGCACTGGGTGGCGTCCAGAAAAGTTGTCGATTTCTAGATGCTCCACAATATACGGATTACTTTTCCGTACTGTTTCTTACATAAATTTACGAAAATGAAAAGAACTGTCAAGAAAAGTAATTTTTTTCTTTATCGACCGAATATTTCCAGCAGTCTTCATTTAGTCACTGTATACTGATTATAACAGGCGCTACAAATAGTGCTAAAACCTTTTACATTCGGCTCGAATTAAACTTTCTGAACAAGGATTTAAAAAAATATTGCATGTCACTCGATCTTCAAGTGGCGATACAGAAAATCTCAATTTTACGATAGTCACTTAAGGTTTGTGACACTTTTTTACGAAAGTGATATAAACATGTATTTTTGGTTTTCTCAAAAAAAAATTTCACGATTTCTACTTTTTTTTTGTTGCAACGTATACTTTTTCAGCCGTATGACGTTTCGCTATTTTGACGTTAGTATAGGCTCTGAGTACTACACAAACCATTATATTTGATATTTTTGATATTGCACTTATTTGTAAAAATGATTTTCAATTTTGTCTATAGTACATAAATTTCCGTACCTATTTTTAAGTAATGGTCCATAATTTTTTGTAAATTACATAAAATAGTTCTACATGATATTTTAGTAGTCTGCAAGAATAGGACTTTCTTAATCATAATCATATTTATTCTAAACAACAAAAGGATATCCTGGTTTTAAAAAAATATAATACTCGACCGTTCTTGTTGGATGTGATTCAATAACAAAGCGTTCATTCGTAGCGAGTGACGGTTGAGCCGAACGAATCCAAAGTCTACGGAATAATGCGGATCCTTTCGACGTTTCGCAGTGCTTGTCAAGCATTGCATCCTTTTTATCCGGCAAATTGAAGGAAACAAGGAGAGACGTAAGAAGATTCACGATCGTAGAGAAGTGAAAAAATGGCGAAAGTACAGGGAAGGAGAGAGAGAGAGAGGGAGAATGATGAAGGAAAAGAAACAAAAGAGACGCGAATAAGGAAGTGGTTACGACGAAGCAGGAAGAGAAGAATAAGAAGAAGAAGAAGAAGACGAAGAAGAAGAAGAAGACGAAGAAGAAGACGAGAGAGTATTGATCCCGCACCCTCCGGAGTTGGAAACCCTCCTAGCTCGGCTACTATTGCCTGGTGTGCTACAACGGCTGGTCTCTAACCCGCAGCAACCCCCGCGCTGTCCCGGCACACAACCATCAGCCCCGCGTCGACCCTCTTCTCACCCTCCCCCTGCCGCCCGACGCTTGTTGTGTGCTGCATACCAATTTGCTTGATTTTTTTCCATCCTCTTTTTTTCGCTCTCTCTTTATCTATTTCCTTCTCTCTCTCTCTCTCTATCTTTCTCCCTCGTCAGTTCGACTTCCTGCCCTTACCACGACGGACCTTCGTCGTCGACGACGACGACGACGCTGTAGCCTATATATACATTCCGAGGTCTCGTCGCCAGTGACGCCCGTCGACGAGCCTTTGCACACTCGTCAATTCTCGTCCGCACGAGCTCACATTGCTCTCACACAAATTCACATTACTCCGACACAAAATCTTTCTCCCTCCGGCTGGTTTCCGGAAAACAGCGAAAAAAGGACTCACTTCCCTCTCTTTCTCTTCCCTTCCGATTTATCGTCATTTTTCCGTTCTCGAGAAAACTTTACGTATAGGGTAACCCGACCAATGTATATACATGTCGAGCAGATGAACAAATATATTATTTTTATTTTTAACCAATATATTAAATAATGAAACATTAATATAGGAAAAATAAATGGTTTTCTTTATATACTCATGTTTCTATGATTATGTGTAAATTACGCTTTAATTTTACATTTTTAATTACTATTTAAAAAAATTATTGTTGATATTAATTGACTGTGAATGACATAATTGGTGGTAAGTGTGTAAAAATGAACACGCAGAATTTTAAGTAATTTCTGAATCCTGTAATAAAAGGTCTATATTATAATGTTTGTATTCATATTCCAATAATATTGCAATGAATAAAAGTTATGAGTTTTGAAAAATAGGTATAGAATATAAATAATTGAATTTGTGCTCTATCAAACTAATAGATAATAGACATATGTATCTGCAATGAGTTATTTCTGCTATTTATTTGAACATTATATAGTATTCAAAGTATTTTTAAAAAAATTATTATTCTATTTTTATTTATGCAATCAATTATCATTATTATTAACCATAATTGTTCGAAAAAATTTGTGTACAAAAATCCATGATCAGAGTCAATAAAATTTCATTTTTATCTATTTTCCTATCTTTTTTTAGGGCCATTGACCGGATTACCCTGTATTATAGCTGTATACACGCGACAGTGTATTCGATTAATCAGAATTTGTGTTCAGAGTCATCTGAAATTGTAAGAAAATTTTAACGAACCAAAATATTATCTTATTATTTAATTTCTGCAGAAAAATTCGCATGATAGAATTGAAATTATAAAGCTTTTAATTAGAATGCCAATACATCAAATTGGATTTTAAAAAAGGATAATCGATACACGCTCCAACTTAATTTGTGAGAAAAAAACCATCTAAAAAAAGTGAAGAAATTAAAAAGAATAACAAATGGTATGCATATTATACTTATAATTTTAATTTTTGCAGAAAGTTACGTATGTTGAATTTTTTATAAAGCTTGTTACTAGAATGCTGAATAGATCACTTTGGGTTTAAAAAAGTAATTAACAATAAGTTGTGATCAATACACGTTCCAGCTTAATTTGGGAGAACTCATCGTATTTTAAGGTAGTTCTACAGTGGTTCTATGGTAAAAATGCATTTCTATAGAATTCTTTAAAAATTTTCACAAATGTTATTTAACATGATGCTCAAGTTTATGTAAAATTTTAAAAGGCTTCACCATTTATTAATTGAAATATTTATTGTTAAAAATCGTAACTTTTGGTAACTTTATACAAGAATCTGTGTTAAAAATTATGATTTTCGATTTGGAATATCCCAACTTTTAGATGGTAAAGCTTTCTGAAAATTCTGCACTAATCTTTCAGAATGTTAACTCCTTACCTCAAAAACTAGAGATTTTGATGAAACTGCACTTACATGTAAATAATTATTTTAAAAAAATGCTTGCTAAATTTGGTGAACTATAGGAGGATAGTTTAAAAAATATTTAATAAAGAAGTTAACATGTATTTGTATGTTTTTCAATGAAAAAATGTATATAGTCCAAGTATAATTGTAAGTACTTTGTTTACTACTTCAAGAATAATACCTCCATTTAAAAAATTATTAATTTTTAAAAAATTAAAAAGATTTGTAAATTTTTTAATGAAAAAATGTACAAATATGTACTTTTTGTATGTTTAAAAAAGAGAGATTTAAAAAAAATTAAAAATATTATTATTGAAATGGTAAGCAAAGTATTTACAAATTTTCAAAGTGATTAGGAGCGTTGTTTCTGCAAAATTAAATAATGAAGTACATACTTAAAATAGCGAGTTTATCACGATAGTATGGATATGCATTGACAACTTCGCAACGTCGCTCATGTAGGTTGGCGCGACAAATGTTTTCTATTCATTTAATGCTAAAGATTATTTCCTTTTCATATATTTCCAGCTGTATCTCAATTATAATAATTTTCAAACGTCACTAACTTCTTCTTGAGTTAGGAACATCCTTAAACAGCATTAAAGAAGAATCATCTAAAGAAATCTGTTAAAAAAAACCAATTGATGATTTTATCTTTCGTTTACATGAAAAGTAAACTTTGGTATGGACTGTTGGTATAAATACACATATGTACTTGAAAAATCCATCTCTGAAAAAATTCAGAGATTGAAAGAAATCACTATAAATAATATATAATATACCGTATTTATTTTGTAATATGCAGAAAAATGTGTTGAATTTGTGATAAGACTTGTAATTGGAATGCCGATGGATCGTTGATGGGGTTAAGAAGGAAGAAGTCGGTTGCGAACGGTCGTAAAACAAAAAAAGAGCGCGATGCTCCGCAGTGTCGCGAGGGTGCGAGGGTCGGAGAATTAAAAAAGTCGCGCTCGAGCGGAGATTATATACATAAAATTATATGAATAGTTCATCAAGTCCAATTAGCGAAAGTGTTGATCCGGCCGAGACGCTTTATTGCCGCGCACCAGGGTTAAAAATATTCCCGTATATCCTCGCCCGAAAGAAGAAAAAAGGAGATGAGGAACGAGCGTTGAGAGATCGTACCCGGTGCTGAGAAAAGATTTGTCTCGTCCGTGCGGTAACGAAAACTCGAGCAGTATCTCTCCGGGAGAGCAGGATTCTCCGAGGAGGACGGAGATACGCGAGTCCAAAGAGGATAAGGGAAGAAAAAAAAAGCAAACGGAGAGATAAGAGCGATAATAGGGAATGCGGGGGTGGAGAGAACGAAAGAGAGAAAAAGAATGAGAGAGAGAGAGAGTCAGTTATATGTACGAAAACCTGGAGAAGCCACCGAGCAGATAAACCTGGCCTCGTCTGGAATCTTCTATTAGCAATTACACTTGTAATTGTTTCCTGCAATATGCATGGAAATAGTGAAATTATTTAAAAACCACCCTCGGTGGTTCCTTAGACACGAACGGACTTTCGTCTCTCTCTTTTTTCCCTTTCTCTCTCTCTCTCTCTGTCCGTTTGTCCCTTATTCGAGTTCTTCTGTCTGTCGTCTTTTTTCTCTCGTCTCCTTTACTCACTGAATCGTCTTCTCATTCGCTATACATTTTACGTAGCCACGGATACGCCGATGGTTAGTCTTTTCCCTCCTCAATTTTCCTATCGTCAAATCTGTGTTGAAGAAACGAGAAGTGTACGTGTACGCGAGACCGTACCGAAGTAATGACACCCGAATCAGGAATCTACTGCACGCTTTTGGATGCTTAATGGCCTGAATAGCATTTACTTGCGGGGCGACGAGACGATATCCGGCCTCGCTGACGCCGATACACTCTCCCTCGACGTCGATATACGTTCGATACTCCTATATAACCGATAAGAAATCTCCTAACTAAAAAGTATAAACGTTAAAATTCATCAAATATGCTAAATTGAGAAAACAAAAATTAAAATTTTTTTTTTGTATCGTTGTTAAGTGTCAAGAACTTTTTTTAAGTAACAAAAAGGACGACAAGTAATCAAAAATGATGTGAAATCATTTTTTTAATGCGCAAATGTGAATTATTCTTTGGATCGGATTACAATAAATCAATTGCAATTTGGAAAAAATATTGGCTTGTCAATATACAAATGCGACTAAATTTTCAATGAAGCTTCACGATACGGTTGTTATATTGAAAATAAATTAAATAAAAATCAAATTTATTTAATCTTACTGCAAACAAAATATTTTGTCTTAACTTATTGTGCTTTTTCAACATTATCGGTATTAAGACGCACAGCCGTGTCTTGATTTCAAAATTTTTAAAAGATCATTTATTCTAAGCTTGTATGTAAAACAAAGAAAGTTCATTTATATGAAAATCTATTCTTTTTTTGATTAAAAATGATGAAAATTAGTATTCAATTTTTTAAATTAGAAATTAAAAGAAAATGAAATTAATTTTCACTAGTATAAAAATTATTATGTTCATTTGAATTCAAAATATTTTCAATCATTAAAGAAAGTATACATATATAACATGCGTTTATATTTAGACTTCTTATGCATCGTTGATAATTAATCAAAAGTTTATCAAAACTTTTCTCAAATGTTTAATCGTCAGTTATTTTATAAATTTTATTCAAGAAATGTGCCATAAGAGTCCGTATTAAAATTACTTATTTTGAAATTAAATTACTCATTCAAATGGTCGATAACCTATACAAATTTTTATTCTTTTTGTAATATACAATTTTATATACTCTTTAATAATATATATTTTTAGAGATTTTTATCAAATAATATTTATATCAGCAAGGTCTCCTTAAGGTTCGTGAAATGTTTAGTTTCGTCAAATAATGATTACAGAAAAAAATGCAAGAAAATCTTATACGAAAAATCACTACATTGAATAGTACTGTGGTAACAGTTTGGCAATTCTTAGGATTTTTTAATATTAAAATAAAGCTGCACTAAGAGAAAAGTATGGTAGATTTTACTATAAATAAAACAACTATACTATAATTATTATGAAACTAAATATACTTTATTTACATGTTGTCCTGATTGTGCTACATTTAACTACAAAAATATATTTAATTAAAAAATAATTAGCATAATTGTCACTTTATTGTAAAATATACTATCGTAATTTCTCTCAGTGTACTCTGATCATTTAAAAATAATAATTACTATATATTTTGGACGAAAAATCCTCGCATTTTTCCAAACTGTTACTACAGTGCAAAAGACATAGTAATTTTTCGTACAAAGTTATCTCTGTGCATATTGGTATATGAATAAAATCTAACAAAATAATTAGTATACATGCGGACGCATCGGCACGAGAGCGGGCAGAAAGGGAAATTTATCGATGTAGCGCATAATGCGGGAAGATATAATAAGTCCGGAGTCGTTAGTGTGTTCGACAAGTGTATACGGTGTGCGGGTACGCGTAAGAAATCGTGATCGAGAGGTTAAATCTTCGGAGAGTCAGCAGGGTGTCCATTCTCTCGATCTTCCGGCGGTGCTTTCTTTCCGGCGTGGCTCTCGCTCTCTCCGTGCTCGGCGGGAAAGAGTCGAGAATACTTGCGTAGCACGGTGGCCATTGCATTATCATAACCGCATTCTCAGTGCGCCGAGCTGATCGTCGAGACCGCGGCGCACCTCGTGAGGACCCGCGCGCTCCTCTCGCTGCTCCCGCCCCGCGCGATCGAACGTGTGCAACGTCCGAGCGCACGAATCCACTCGTCCCGTGTGTCCATATATCCGTGTGCACAAAGCGATCGCATTCATCGACTTTTCCTGCCGTATACACGGACAATATAGCGTTTCGAACCCCCGACGTACTCCTCTTATTATTTCATCTATATAGATACATATCTCGCGAGAGAACTATTTTTTTCGTACAATTCGGTAATTGCACTATTTTAAAATAGACCCAGCAGTCCCCGTATATACACCGTTAAACGCAGCTTCTTTCTTTTGCTCTCGTAAAAAATGCCTGAGAACTTTCACGACATAAAAAATGTTGATTGAATCTACTAAAATTTTATTGATTCAATAAATATTGGATAAATCAACTGAAATGTTGCTGATTCAACAAAACTTTAATAGATTCAAGCAATATTTTTTCTCAGTGTAGGATTCATCGAGAATATTTTATTGTTAAAACTGAAGGATTTATGAGCGATATTTTTTAAAATATGTGAGAATTTGATATATTTGAGATATTTTGTTCTTATAAGCGTATGAAAAAATTTTTTGCCAAATTTTAAATCGTTTTGTTGAATGGTTTAAAAGTTATTAAATTACAAAGTTGCTGAGATTTAAGCTTGCTGTATACTTAATATACTTATTAGGAGGAATTCGTAAATTTGCAATGAGTAAAAATTAAAAAATATGAGATTCTCGTGAATTTTTTTTTATATATTTGTAGTAATGTTCATTTTGTCTACTGACAGTAATTTCAAAATGTTTTATTAATTTTTTTATTGTTTAAATAATTGCTCAAGTTACTAAGTGTTAGTCAAACTAAAAATAAAAGTTAAAACGTCAAGAATATTCTTTTTGCTGGAATTGCCTATCCCATCTTTAAAGTGTTCTGTGACAACCAAAACCAAAAGTTTCTTCTGTTTTTATGATGTTTTTCTGTTGTTCAAAGTAATTTGTGAGTTAAAATTTATTAAGATAAGTTGTTGTAAATGTATTAAAAAACAACATACTCTGAATTTAACGTTATCCAGGATCAGAAATACCATCAAGTATACTTGATTGTCAACAATTGCCAACATTAACTATTTTTTTCCTCAGACGTAACAACTTTTTTACGATAGATTTTTCTAAAAAGCTTAACAAAGTTTCTTCTATGCGTTGTATAAAACTTTCTGCAAAATTTTAAAAGACTGCACTGTCTGGAATCGAGATATTTATTTCTGAAAAATAGTCATTTTAACAATTCTTAGGGAGAGTGTACCAGAATAATGTTCGATTATTTATCAAAAAATATCTCAACTTCAGCAAGACAAAACTTTCTAAAATTTGTTGAAGACAGTTTATGTAAATGTTTAACAAAATCTATCGACGCTCATTTTATAGACCAATCTTTTCAAGCTAAACGTCTTAATTACTTGACAGTTTTTAATATTTGATTAAAATTCAAATTCAACAAAATCGTATGGATTATTTTTTTCAAATGCAAAGAGGTGTTAAACTATCGAAACAAGCTTAATTTGCAAACGAGCAAATTACATAATCAAATATCATAAAATAACATTACAAAAACTCATTCGAAGAGCACGAAATTTATAAAACTCGTAGTAGAAGAGCACAGTAGTGAAAATTAGTGAAAAACTCGGCAAAGTTTCGAATGAATTTGTTTTTCCCATGCAACCACTTTTCGAGACTCGCGACAATGAGAACGCCGGGAAGCGATTGTCCGACGGTGAGACGCGTGTACACACGAGGAATACGCGTGCGATCACGCTCGAGGAAAACGGTAGCCGTCGCTGTCGCCGAGAATAAAGAAAGAAATAAATAAAGAAAGAAAAAAGAGAGAGAAAGAGAGCTTCATCGTCTCTCGTTAACGGGATACCCGAAGTCGTACCGCGAGAGATCGGTATGTGGGGTACAATGCGAGCGATCGCGGGACACGCGCGCCGTCACAAACGCGGCGCAAAAGTGCGCGACGGCGTTGTACGAGCACATGTCACCGTTCCCTGGGATACACGATCGTCGAGTGAAATCGGCGTTCTCTCTCTCCCTTCTCCTTTTTTTCCCAAGATCCCGGGAGATCGGCGAGGAAGAATCCCCGTGTTGGATAAACAAGAAAAATAAGAGATAAAATATGAGAAAGAGGAAACGCGAATAAAACGCAAAACAGCGCTACATGAATCTCGATTGCTCTCTCTCTCTTTCTCTCTCTCTCTCTCTCGTTCTTTCATCTCTCCCTCATTATGCCTTCTTTTTGTCGATTTTCTCATGCAATCGCGCGCAATGCGGACGATCATATTCCGCTGGCCCGATCGGCGTACGGTTTTACGAGTGCGTCGACGCGATGGGAGACGAGCGAGGGGGCTCGAGAAGAAAATCGAACGTCGAACTGTGCCATGCTCGGTTTTAGGTCAGATCGTGCCTCGAAAGCCAATCGGTCGTCTCCAGTTCGATTGGTTATGTATATACTCGTACAAATATATACGCCGGGGGTATAATGCCATTGCGCGCGTGTATATATGCGCGACATAACTCGGAGAGATACCCGTGCCGGTAGCGTCGATATACCGATCACTCTATATAGCGCGCCGGGCCCCGATTTTTGCCGATCTCGAGAGACGTCCGATTATATAAATATGCCGCGTGGAAAAAATCGAGCGCGCGCGTCGCGGAGAGATGTCAAGAGATGCCGGACGATGGAAAAATCATTTCTCTCTTTTTTACGATTGAATTGTCGGGGAGAAATTGTTCCATCGATCGATCGATAACTCCGCTCCGCCTCTGATGTATTATTGATGAGACTACAATGGCACTATCGTCGGAATACACCGTCTCAGGAATTATTTGCATAAGGTGCCGATCCGCCGGCAAGTGATTCTTGTAATGACAGTGATTGGACGGTTCGATGATAGACCGACGTATGACAAAATTTACTTTCGAGTTAGTTATCTATTTTTTCAATAAGCGTCCAGAGATTTTTTAAAATATGGAAAATTTAATTGTGTTTTTAATTACGTCATTCAGATAATCCGAACAAAAAATAAATTCTTGACGTTCGATTTGTGTAAAACTTAGAATCTGACTTTTTGCAAAAAAGTTTATGCTAATTCTTTGTGTCTTATTTTAACTATCGATTAATGGCAACTTGAGCATGTTTTATCAACAATTTAAACATCCATTGTTGTTTAAATAATTCAATAAGAAAATTGGCAATGAAAGGTTTCGAAATTTCTGCCTATTGCAAATGTACACCACTGCAAATGTATTTAAGAAACTAATACATATCTTCTATTTTAGTACTTAAGTATTTAAGAAACATATTTAAGAAATATTTTTGATAATAAAAAATTTCAATTTTTTTAAAAATTATGCGAGTAAAATTCTTATTTATATTTTGTTTTAACTATCAATTATAATAGCAACTTGATCACATTTTATCAACAATTTAAACATCCATTGTTTAAATAATTAAATAAAAAAATAGGTAATGAAACGTTTTGAAATTTAAATTTAAATTCAAATTGTAATAAAAAATGTACATCACCGTACAAATGTATTTAAAAAATGTATACCAATCTCCTATTTTAGTATACGTCTTGAAATTTTAACTTTCTAATTGGGATTTAAAAAATGTACTGTACAATTTTTGTGTATATCATTATTGTAATGATTTTTTATATGAATATGGCTTTTAATTATTTTCAGGATATAAATATATCGGAATATTATACCACTAAAAATATACTTTGATGACTATACTCATATTGGATAAATGATTAATTTAGTATTTTTCCAAAAACATATACATTGTTATCTATATATTCTCTGAATATCCCGTCAGGAATCATTGTTTTTCGTGCGAGAATCCAAGAGCTTCACGAGAGCAACAAATTATTTTCTCATACATTTTTTTCACGATTATTTCTTAAACTTTTTCTCTCCTTGGATCGAACGAGGTTCGAGAATAAAGTGAGATAAAATAAAATGAGATAAAGTGTAGCGAGAGAGAGAGGTTAACGTATCGTGACGCAAGTCGATAATTAAATCGGCCGATGAGGAAATAGAGAATGACAAATATTTAATCACGTACGCAAGAGATTTTTTTCTTCGTTGTCACTGGTAACGAGAGCCGAGACATTCTCAAAAATGTTGGCTGGAGGTTGCGCGAGAGATGCGACCGCGTCGCGCCGCGGAGAACGTATACCGATCGCCGTTTCGTGCTCTCGGCGAAGTCTCTCCTTCTCGCCGGACGTATAACGACCGATACCGGTTTTCTCTAACAACGTCTAACGACAATCACATCAATCAAGGGACATCGTGGTAATTCCAGGCTGAACGAGAGAGAAAGAGGGAGTCTCGGTCGCGAGATCGTGCGGTAGATCGGTTTACACACAGAGTGCTCCACTCGTCGTAATGCGTATATATCGCTGGGTATAGAGCTTTTCGAGATCGATACCTTATATCCCTTCGGGGCATTTCGTTATTGCAGACGCACACGCGGCGTGTGAGAAAAATCTAACCGTCTCCATCCATTTTCTCCTTTTTTCTCTCTTCATTCTCACCCCGTCTCTTTCTCACAAACTCGTCAAGGTCCATTCGCTCTCTCTCTCTCTCTCTCTCTCTTTCTCGGTGGCGACCGATAGCATTTCTAGTTTTCTCGATGGCCACACTGCGTGAAACCGCGCTCTCGAGCATACCGGCGAGCTCTTCGCCGGACTCGAGATCGAGCACTGCGGAAAATTCCCAAGCGTCCTTCGTTAACGTTCGCGGCGTATAGGAAAAGGTACAAAAAGCGAGAAGGGGCCAGGAAAATCATTCCGGTGCGCGATAGTTTTTCAATTGCGCGAGGACAAGGGAGAAGCGTCCGAGTTTAAATCCAATATACCGGAGACTCTCTCTCTCTCTCTATTTTATCCCTCATCTATTCGTCGCTTTGTCCTTTTTACTCCTCCGCCGCTGACTCTCTTTTTTTTTCTCTTCCCAATCTCCTTTTTTCCAACACAGCCATCACTCCGTCTCGCCTTTTCTCCATTTTCGACGGGAGAGGTCCATCGCTCGACGCTCAACCGTGAAATTTTTCTATTACGTTGTAGACATTAATAAACGTTTGGAAATTAATATCGTCCGACCCGGTGACCCGTCCGTGCGATCGAGGAATTCGAATTTGACGGGCTTGGCCCACGTGCGGTCAAATCTCACCCCGTGATTAATGACACGTCTTTTACTAAAGACTAATTACGATACTCAACATATACTCTCATATTTTTCCTTCCACCTTTTCTTCTGCTCTCTTAAAATTCTTCTATCTATTTTTCTTTTGAATCATCGTCTTGTATTTTGTCAGATACAAATCTTCTATTTCTATGAAGTTTTTCCTTCTGTTGTGTTATTCTTTATTTTTCTATAGGAAAATAAATAATAAAATAATTGATGTAATTATTTAGCACAACAGTATATGTATTTGTTTTTTTTCTTGACACTCATAAACTGAGTAATTAAAAAAAAATTGTTTCAAATATAACATTTGAAATTTATAATATCATAATGTTATTGTATCAGACACGAATTCAATTTTCTGACTTATTTCTGATATTTTCTTGACTTTTTTATGTAAAAAATGATCAATCTTAATAATAGTACCTGTGCAATTTCGTTTTAACTTATGGAATTAACCCGACAGTCTCATTTCCTCGAGAAAATAAAAAAGCTACTGATTTAATTAAAACGATATACTGACTGAAAATCAGAAATAATTATATTTAAAGTCGTAATCTGATTTTGTTAGTCACATACCTTCGATTATTCTAGAATATCTTATCATGAAAATCTAGTATATAAATCGGAATCACTTAAAGGATTTAAAAAACATAAAGTCATTAGTAATAGAAAATACTCTGATTTCGAATCATAATCTTATTTTGTCAGATAAAAATATATTCATTTTAGATATATCTTTTCCTCTACACATATGACTTCTTTATCCGCGAAAAAAACTATAATAATAAAAATACAGTGTACATATAATTATTTCAATTCAAGTTTGTGTCTATATAATCAATGTGAAAATCTCGTTTATTATTGAAAATCAGTCGCTGATTAATTTTTAAAAGATTGCCGAAAAATAGAAGGATTTAGCCACGAGATATGATCGACTCGTTATCGAAAAATTGGCTAATTATCGACGATATTAAATTTTCTATTTACATATCGTATGCAAAGCGGTATATACATATTTAAACGCGACAGTCTGCGTGAATGTGAGAGGGATCGCCCGAAGGAGGAGAGAAAAAGAGAGAGAGAGAGATAGGGAGAAACGGGATTGAAAGGTGGCTACTGCCAATTAAAGCGCGGCGCTTATTGCAAAAGAACGTACGTCACGTACAGCGGAGAGTCTCGAGAACGCACATAAATCCTCGCGGGATGCGCGCGGAGCGAGTTCTGTATAGCTGAATCGCCACCCGCTGCGCTAGACGTTTTACAGCTTCGCAGTGGTCACAGTTCGCAAAGCGGACTGTCACGGGATAACGTTGGCAAGAAAAAGTTCTCCATGGAGGAAATGGACACAAGCGGGTATAGCGGGCCAAATCGAATTTGTAAAAAAAAACGTTTTTTATCCATTCCGCCATGAGTGATAATATCTCAACTGGGCAAAGGCTACGTCGAAAAACAAGTATTTTCGAAACTCGTGGAATCAAAATTATAGGTCTGGGACACGAAAATTTTCGAAATATTTACTTATACTTACGATCTTCTTTTTTGGTAAGTTTTCTTTTAATTTTTTTTTTGGCTATTGTCCTGAATATTCTTTGGAATTTAAAGAAATTAATAAATGACACTAAATTGGTTAATATAAATTTAAAAAAAAGGAAATTTAGTAGATTAGTAAAAAAAAAATTTAGTACATTTTTAGCAAGTTACTCCATTTCGTGATGAATGATAATGTATCTTAACTATAGCTAATATAACTAGGTTACGTCGAACAACAATGATTTTTTAAGCTTCTGAAATCAAAAGTATATTTCTGGGACATAAAAATGTACGAATAAATATTTATTGTATATTCACGCTCTTTCATTTGATAAATTCTTTTTTAGTTTTTTTAGATTTTATTGTCCTGAATATTTTTAGGAATTGATAAAAAAATTAGTAAATATTACTAAATTAGTTAAAACGATTAAAATAATAAATTTAGCAGATTAGTAGAAAGAATTAGTACATTTTTAGCGATTTAGAAACGTTTCTTCGTTTCGCAATGGTTGACAATATATTATATCTCGACTGGATAAAGACTACATCGAAAAACAAGTGTTTTTGAAGTTTCTGAAATCAACATTATTATACGTCTGGGGCACGAAAATATACAAAATATTTATTTTATACCTATATACAATCGTTTTTTGGTAAATGTTCTTTTAGTTTTTTAATCCATATAGATCTAAATATATCTAAAAATTAAAAAAATTAGTAAATATAAGTAACTTTGTTAAAATAATTTTAAAAAAGCAAATTTAGCAGATTAGAAAAAAATTTAGTAAATTTTAAGCAAGTTAGCAAATGTAGTAAAATGAAAATGTTAGTAAAAATACTGAATGAAATAGTATGTCAGTAAAATAGTAAATTTACTAACAAAACAATTAGTATATTTTTAGTAAAATTTCGATTTCTGTATATCATGATCACACAGTACAGCTTCGGAGTTTCCACGTTGGTGTACCTCCAGCAAGTTTTGTACGAGTACACGTGAAAGAGAAAGAAAAAATACTGAAAAGGAAGTTTGAGAAGGTTTTTGAAACAGAGAGAAAAAGCACGTATTTTCCCATAGAGTTACTCACGTTGCACGTGAAAAGAGAAAGAGGAAGGGAAGGAGGGAGGGTGAAAGGTGGCGCTGAGTACTGCACAAGATGGCAAATAATATACTACCCTGGCTGTGCTAGTATCACGGAATGGTTACGGTATACAGCTCATAGTTACGCACATATTTTCACCGCTCTCGCAGGCCTCCGCGCGCACACTTGCACATCTTTTGCAGACACAGATAGTATGCGCGGAGCGAATTGCACGCTGCGAATCTTCGTGTCCAGCGCAAAACAGAAAGAGAAAGAGAGAAACTCAAAGATATTTCCAACTGCAGTTAAACACTGCACTCTTGGGCATATCGCGTAATATACGGCTTATTACGTACAACATACAGTAAATAAAGTTTTATCAAAAATAAAAAGTTTTTCGCTGAACAAACTCGAAAAAAAACTATTTTTATATTCGACAAAAAAGAGCTGGAATTCTTCATGTACAACACGAATGTGTTTTCTTTTATATGTTTTTGTTTTCTCAGAATATTTCTCGCTACATTTTCGACTTTACTCTTGATGAGAATAAACAAACTTTATCAGAGAAAAGGTTGAAAAAAATTTCCTCTTTTTTCTTCACTATAGACTTTTGTCTAGTATTTGAAAAAATGTTGGAATTTTTTTACGAATAACAATAAGTATATGTTCTTTCAAGTTATTTGCTTTTTTCAGAAAAATTTTCAGTAATTTTTTGACCCAACTCTTGATGAGAATAAATAAAATTTATCTAAGAAAAAGTAGGAAAAAATTAGCAAAAAAATCAACATTGAAATTTAAAAAAAAAACCATTTTTAAATTCTATAAAACAGCTAAAATTTTTCATGCACAACATGAATGAATTTTTAAAAAATGTTTTTGTTGTCTCAGAAAATGTCACGCTACATTTTCAACTTTACACTCTTGATCAGAATAAATAAACTTTATCGGAGAAAAAGTTTAAAAAAAATTCCGGAAGAGCGTAAGATAATTTAAAAAGTGAACGTTCGACTTTTTTCTTCGTCAGACTTTTGTCTAGTGTTCGAAAAAAAAGTTGAAATTTTTTACGGGCAAGAATAAGAAGCAAAAAAAAATGAACATCCCTCTTTATTCTTCGTCAGACTCGTTTGTTTTTTGCAAAACTCTCTTTTCTGTTAAAGATTTCGCCGTTTCTGTAGCCGGCGCGATGTTCCCGGTGGACCGAGGTGTTATCTCGGATCGAGCATTGTCGCTCGCGCTGGCTGACAGGTCCCGGCAACACGGTGAAAAGAATAAAAGAGAGAAGGAGCTAGAGGTTCGAGCGTGTGGCGAAAGTCAAAACCTCTCGCCGTCCTGCTCGATCCGTTTTTTCCCTCCGGATTATTCTCTTTTTGTCTCCTCGAGCGCTGCACCCGGGCTTTTCTCCGCGTCCGTGCAGAGATTGGCTCGGGAGGCGAACGCCGCTCGAAGATCCACGAGATCGGGAGATGAGCAACGTTACACGGAAGAAAAACAACGACAGGAGAGGGAATACGAATTACAAAAAGGATACAGATAGGACGTTGAAAAAAAAGGACGTATAAAAGAATAAAAGAATAAGAGAGGAAGAGGAAAAACGTGAGGACGTACGCGTCGTCCCGAAGGGTGTGCGGGCGAGGACACGAGCTCGAGATCTCGATGCGGAAAGTACACGCTCCGTGATCGCGAGTGCTGGCCCGCGGTGTGTACTCTCCGCATGAATCGCGAGTCCTGAAGCTCTCTCCCGAACGATCGAGCGAGCCGACAGCGAGCCCGCGAAACTCGCTCCCAACCGACAGAGACTACCCGCCGAGATCTCCCTTCGTTTCTCTTCCGCGGAGCGTCCATGCGCCCGTCACACGTTCCCCGAGCGTCGACAAGTTGCTCGCTTGCAACCGTCCTACCGCAGATTCTACAATTACTCGACGTCTTTCTGCAAACTCACTCAACTCCGTTGCGACTCTTGCACCGCTCGCTTCGCCTCGCAAAAATCTTTTAGAATCATCCCCAATAGAATCCATTTTCGTCAAGAGAAAGATAAAAATATGTATTGCCGATATAGACACATTTCATCGCGGTTTGTTGATAACTCAAGAATATAAGCAAATATAATTTTATTCAAGTTATTTTCGTCTATTTCTTTTCATTTATCAATTTTTATTCATTAATTTTATTTTTATTTTACTATATACTATTTATTTTATATTTATTTTATATACTTTGTTTTATGTATTTATAATAATAGTGATGATAATATTCTTTATTTACTTTATATTTGTTCTTAAAAAAGTTAAGGTAGGGATTATAAGAATGTGAGATTGAGGTAAAATGATCAATTGAAGTTTATTCCACGATTCGTTGAAAATTGGCAATGGCGTTCTTTGAAATAATATATTATAGAATGTGTTTGCAAGATTTAAGGATTTCTTACTCATGTAAATATCGAGATATTAATTGTATAAAATGGCAACTCTAAAATTGAGTTCTTATAAGAAATTAACAACAATAAAAACTTTGAAAAATGAATGTCATCATGATTTTTCGAATGACTGAGATTGAAATTTCGTCACGAATTATATAGTGAGTCATGTATTATAGTGAATTTCGCCAAAAAAATCTTGATCTGTCAATTTCAATCTTTTATTCAATCTACAACTTTCTGTTGAGTGAAAAAAGCATACTTAGCAAAAAAAGTAATTTAATTTTTTTGTACTTTTCTTTGTAAAGTTTTAATTTAAACAAAGATAATTAAAATTTTTTAATGTACAAATATTTAAAATAGAAAAAAAGTTAAAAAAATGTTTACGAATTTTTGAACAAATTTTAAGGAAGGACTTTTTATAAAAAATGTTAGTCATAATTTTTTTAAATAATTAAGCAATCGTTTTGTCCAGCTCAAATTATAAAAAGTAACCCTTTTGAGAATCTATTTGAGTCAGAAAATTTATCGCTATAATGAATAAGAGAAATAAAAAAATGTTAACATATGTAAATTACATGAAATCTACATGGTGACTGATAATAAAAAAGTAATCTGTAAACTAATTGATAATAACTGTGTTAAATAATTATTAACAGTAGATCCTGAGTATAGTATTTTTTCAGACATTTTTTAACACGGATAACTAAAATGTAGAAATCGAAAAAAAAAAATAAATCCCATCGTTATTCCAGTACGAAATTAATCTTAAAAATTGTAGATAGGTCACAGTTTCTTACAAAAATTTATAAGAAAATCGATCAGTACATGTTTTTTGTAAATCAACAATTTATATTAAAAATTTGAAAATCTTATAGAGATACGGTTCAAAATTTTTTTTATAAATTTTAATAAAAAGTGCGTTTAAAAATAAAAAATTTCAATAAAAAAACGTCCCATTTGATTAATTTTTCGCAAAGTTACGGACGTTAAAAAAAATCTCGAAATTTTTCAAAAATCGACATCTCGAAAACGGTACAATAAAAAAAATGAAAAAAATCATGGAGACCATTTCCAACCAATACTACAGAACATAAAAAATTTGAAAAAAATCAGAGATGAAAAAGCCAAATAAAAAACATTCAACTTACAAATTTTTACTAGAGAGTTAGTGTCACTTTTTATGTTTAAATCAATTACGATGATTTGTTTCAATCTGCGCAGAAATTTTCAATTTCGCGTTACTCCCGAATTTCGAGCGTCTTGTCATCGATCCCGTGAGATTGGCGGACGTTTCGGAGATCAATATCCTCGGTAGCTGTCAAATATATTTCGCGTGGGCAGCGAGGCGCGTTTGGCTCGAGGATCGACTGCCATTGATCCTCGTAACGAGCTCGAGATTTTTCGGCGTGATATTGTTTGCCTACGCGCAGAGTTAATCTCCCACGTCGACGAGATAATGACGCCGGGATATCACGTGACTCTAGCTTCCACTACGATCTACTTTCTCCGTGCGAGGAGTCACGCCCGTATCGCGACGATAAAAGAAATTCAACGAAAAAAAAAACATAATCTGTTCTGGCTCGATTTCGTTTCGGATGTTATTTCCTCGGTTTGCCAGGAGGCGATCGAAAGCGACGAGAGGGCCCTCTCATTTTTTTTCGGTGTCACCAAAAACTCGTTCCCGGCCCTCGGGGCCCGCGGCAGAGAAAACGACACTCTGTAACGTTTTTGATACCGCCACGATGAGAACAACCGGGACTCGATTCTCGTGGCCCTCCGTCGACATTTTTCCGAGTCCCGTTTACGACTCGTCCTTACGAGAAAATAAATTGGAGGAAAAAAAAGAGAAGGAGAGAGAGAGAGAGAAAAAAAAATGTCATTTCTAAGAGCAGATTTATTCACGCGAACGAGGTGTTAACGAGTATCGAGTTTCTTCCCATCCATCGCGTGCTTTTAATGGACCACGTACACTCACGAATATCGTCATCCGCGTTAATTTAGCAGCCGTGTATTTGCACCGTATACTAGCCAATATATATTCATAATTTATGTCAAATGAGAATGAATGTAGATTTGTCACGACTCGAAGGATTTATGCGAGGAATGCGCGAAATGTACACACGAGGTTAGCCAGTTTGAATAACCTTTCATTTTTTATTAACGTCGATTAATTAATGATCGTCGGTCATACTTATTCTTGACAGATTTCACGATACCGGTAAGCTGTTGAAAAAATAACTGTCCTCTCCATCTGGGATGAAATTTGAACAAGTAAAACGTGCGACTCAGGATTAATCACGAGGAGAAAAGAGAGACTAGACATTTTTACTGTAAAATCACGAAAGTGCCGGACTGCGAAACATGGTGATTATTTTTAAGTTTCACTGAAATTATTTTTATTGAAATATGAAATAAGATTTATTGTTTGTTAAAGAAAATTAATAAAGATTTATTAAAAAATTTATCAGATTTAACTGCACATTTAGCTTAAGGTAGTTGGTCTGTAACCAGTCAAATCCAAAAGCTTTGATAACATTTTTCTGACATTTACAGTGATTTGCGAGATAAAATTTATCAAGAAAAGTTGTTGCAAATTGATTAAAGACTCTAAATTCAAGGTTATGCATGGTCAAAAATACTAGATATACTTGGTGTATAATTAACAAATTTTTTAATATAGATTTTTCTTTAATTAAACGAAGTTTCTTCTGTCATGTAAAACTCTCTGCAAAATTTTAGGAGTTTTCACTGTCTGGTATTGAAGATATTTGTTGTTAAAAATTGTAATTTTAACACGCGGCCTTATAGAGAGTGTACAAAAAATGTGATATGTGTCATTAAATATCTTTTGGTAATATTTTGGAAATTTGGTATACATACGTATATGACGTCAAAGAAAGTTTATATAAAATTTTAGCGAAATCTATCGACGCTTATTTTACGGACCAACCACCTTAAGATATAAGATACATAAATATACTTTTTGTATAGATGAAAAATGAAAACATTCACGCAATTACGCGTGGTTTATTATCAAAATTAATTTCAACAATCTTTGCTGTACTGTGGAGATTTTTACGAAGCCTCTTGTAAATTTTATATGATTTCAAGGTAAAAATAAATCACTATTTTTCTCTCAGACGAGCACATGCATAATTTATAATTTATATGATTGTTTGAATATGTTAAACGAAGTTTATGTGCTGAGCTTATTCAATTTTTTGTTTATTTTAGTTTACGTTTAAGATCCAGCTTTTTAAAATAAAATTTTCTATTATTACTTTGAAATTTTCTAAGTGTTCATCAATGAAAAGTAAAGTATGGGGTTGAATTTCCTGTGTCAATAAATTAAATGTAAAAAAATTTTTTTTAAACTCTTTAACATTAAATAAAGTTTACGATCAACAAAAAATTATTGTGAATAAAAAAGATTCCAAAATATATAACTATATCTCATTTTTCAAACTCATTCGATCAAAGGTAATTATGATAAAACGTCCCATCTTTTAAATAATAAAAATGAACATAAAGTACTAGAGAGTTTCAAAATACTGGAGATACTAAACGTATAAGAATGAACCGTAGTTTGTGAAGGTATCATATTTTTATATCGTTGTCGTGGTCAAAATGACTAGGTGTAAAGCGATAAAATTGACTCTTAACATTTTTTACAGTGTGTACAATAAAAATTTCAGATTGAATCTTGATTTTATTCACAATTATTTTGTAATATCAAAAATATTGCCACATGTGTCACCAAGGTTCTTTTTTGCTAATTTAAATCGTGAAATAGCTGTGATGAGCGACGCTGTATTTTGTTTTGTCTGTCCACGAAATGAACAAAGTTTCGAAATAAGCGGCAATCCCGGGAGAATAAAATTAAACCGGAATGAAATTGTACAAAAATGAGAAGGACTAGACGGAAGTAAGATTGACAGACAACGGGAGTATGCGCGCGGGAAAGCGGAAATATGTGGCATGGATTATTTGGCCTTTTCGGACAATTTCTCTCAACGAGTCGATAAAACTTGCGGCGCCAGCTGATCCAGATTGCTCAGGCAGATGGGACAATTTGTAATCGCGATAGCGCGGACGAAAGCGCGCCGTCGTTTCGGGAGAAAGGAAGATGTACATTTTTCGTTTAGGCTCTGTTCCTCTCTTGCTCGTTCTCTCGTTCTCTCTCACGGATTCTCCTGTGCCACGTGGAAAATACGGGGAATGATTCGCTCCCTGCGGGCATAAGAGACTCGAGCCGAGATTTTAATGTTCCCTTTTACGACACTCTAAAATAGCGTCGTCTCGTGTTAGCGTCTCAACTACCGACTCCGTTTCTTCCTCCGAGAGGGACGAGGACCGACCGTCAGACTCTCCCGCTCTTAATTATTTTACGAGAATTCCGACGACAATGCCCGGTGGCAAAAACGAGCGAAAACATCGATATTACTTTTCTCAAATCGCCCCCCGTGATCCAGCCTTCGCGTTAAATCTCGGATCACACTTTTATTCAACTCCTGCGAATCCTTCATCGATTCAATCAACCTCGGTGGCAGTCTCCGAGATTTCTCGCAAAAAAGAAAAAACGAGAAGAAGAATCGCACGTTGTAGAGATATTTAAAAGTTTCTCATCGAGACGAACTCTCCATAAAAATATTTGTCCGGAGAACGATTAAAAAAAAAACGTTGGTCCCGAATTCAGCTGACCGATCTTACGAAATGAGAATTAATATTCAATTTCGATAAAAAAAATAATCAATCGATCCCTGATGCAAATTGCACAAGTTCGCGAGAGACGTGGTGTCATAAATATCGTCTAATTCGGATAAATTGCACCAAAAGGTAATTATCATAATTTACGATAAAATCTCAAAAACTTACATAATACATTCACATTTTTACAGTATAATATACTTATGCCAATTACGTTTTATTTTATTTTCATTTGATTTTTAGATTCTTTTGGGTTACTATCCAGTTAGGCATTTATTTTCATTATGAATAAAATAGCGGTATCGAATATGAAAATAAACTAAATAATATACGACGGAAGAAACGAGGGAATTCGATATGTATAAGTATATATGGATTATATATTAGCCCAGTTAAAAAAATGATCTTTTTTCTCTACATACGTTTGATACATGTATTTTCAGTAAAATGAAAAAAGATACCTGCCGCATGTCTAAATTTCAGTTCTCAAAAAAAAATTTATGTAGAGCTGGTGATTCGCAAAATTTCATTTTCCATTCAAATAATTTTGTATAATTTTGTTTTTGTTTTCAACTTTATAGCTCAATAACGAAATATACATAATGCCCGTTCATATGTATGTTTAGGAAATTTGATGCTCTGTATAAATACATTCTTTTGCAGTTATTAGGGTGGTCCAAAAAAATGACAAATTTTATTTTTTCGCGGACACGCGTATAATATCTTTGGAACGATAAAAAAAGATGACATACCAAATTTCAGCTCTTTAAAAAATCGTTCAGAGGTGGCGATTTTCAATTTTTTATTTTCCATTTAAATAACATTGGAAAAAATTTTTTTTTCATTCAAAATTTTGTAGCTCGATAATGAAGCAACTTGCGTACATGCCTTTACAGATTTTGGAAGAAAATTTGACTCTCTACAAAAAAAGTTTTTTGTAATATTTCGGTAAATTGACTCCTTCAAAAGTTGTTCAAGATTAAAGTTGACATTGTGTAAAAATTCACGTTTACAGTCTGTATAACCTCTGTAAAATATTATGACTTCTTTTGTAAAACATTTAAGTGGTACAAAATCATGTTATTCTATCATTTTATAACTTTAAAAAATTATTTTTTTACTAAAAAAGGCTCTATAGCAATATTATCATGTACAATACCATAATTTTTAAAAAAATATGAATATTAAAGTAAGTTATTTTTTAATATACCAAATGAATGCAAAATTACAAGTACATTTTTTCGCTGTATCAATTAGTTGAAATATTTACATTGTATTAATTTTAAACAGATTTACACATGTAAAAGTGAATTTTTAACGAAATTTATACTTCAATCTTGAATAACTTTTGAAGAAGTCGATGTATCGAAAAATTATAAGAGACACCTTTTTCTGCAGAGAGTCAAATTTTCTAAAAAAATATATAAACGCCCGTATGTAAATTACTCCATCACTGAGTTACAAAATTTCAAATGAAAAAGAAATTTTTTTCCAATGTCATGACATTGCATTTAAATAAAAAATAAAAAATTGAAAATCGCCGCCTGTAAAAATTGTTTAAAGCTCTAAAATTCGGTGCGGCATCTCTTTCTATCATTCCAAAGATATATTAAGCGTGTCTCGGCGGCAAAAAGAAAAATCAGTCATTTTTTTTTGGACCACCGTAATATGTACGGCGCTAAGGGGGTTGGTTCGCTAAATGAATCCGAGTCGAAAAAGCGGCGTGTTCGTCGGCATAGATGCGGTTAATTCCGATTCGGTTGTGCATATATAGTATACGCGCGTACGGACGCATCAGCTGGAGCAGCATGAGCAGAAGCCCGCCGGGGGCGAGGGCGGGAAAGCGGTTGGAAGAGGGAGGGGGAGGGGGGAAGGCAGGCACAGGGCGACATGCTCAATGTGCAGCAGAGGCCTATAGAGGAAGCAGCTTCGGACTGTCGAACAGGTATAGCCCCCGGGCGCTTCGTACCGGCGACTGCCTACTCACCCAGCATTTCCGCATCGGCTATCAATATCGAAACGAGCGATGGATTTACGAGGAAATTCCATATTCGTGCGCGGATGAATGACGAGGGATTCGCGCATGAATAATGCATTGACCCCGAGACGAAATAAATAATAGCGCGGAGCACACCTCTGGCTCTCTACCCCCCCGCCTGTCCGTGGCATCTCTCGCCTCGAGTGTGCGAGCCTCCGAGAACGGATCCGCGATCGGCACGCTTCGATGCTTATCGAACGTTCGACCGCATCAACGTCGTGTCTCCTATATTTCCAAATTTTCCTCATCCCTCTTTTTATGCGCACTGCTTTTCGATGCTTCGCCATTTTTTTTCCATTTCAGCGCGCCTATACCGGTGGTCGCTATGCGCTTGTTCTTATCTCGGTTTCAGGAGAAATATTTTCGATGAGCTCCATCAGGTTGACGTCCAAATAGTTGGATATGTGTCGCAATATAGTTTTTTAAAGATATTTTTGTTATGTATTATTTTAAATGTTTGAATTATTTTTTCTCGATAAAATCATATGGATTATTTTTTCCATACAAACATATGTATTTTTCATAACGTTTAACTATTGGAACAATAAGCTTGCTCAAACCTAGAGATAGGGACGATTTTGCTATCCAACTATTGGGATATTCTACATATTTAAACGTTCGAGTGTTTATTTACTAGAAATGTTGTTCAGTATTGAGACATAAGATGAGTTTTCGATTGGTAAAATATCAGACAATAGTTTAGATGTAAATTTGAAGCAGATTTTTTTGTTTAAATATTTTTTAAATAAAAATAAATTGAGAAAACCCTTAGATGTCGAAATTGGGACATTTATACCTTTTACCGTATGTATGGTATGGCATGACATTATAATTACCATAAATACATGCATATATATGTATATACTTACCGAGTATTTAAGATATGGTTATTAAATGATAATGTTAAATAATATGACACTGATCTGAGCATAAATATCAAATCATATACAGCTAACAGAAAATTGTTTAGAATTACAGATAAGTATTTTCTAATCTATTTAATATAGAGAAGATTTATTTAACCCCAAAAAGTTCATTAAAATAATATACCGAAATTAAATGGTTTTCATTCAAGAATACGTCAAATAATATATCTCGTTGATACTTTTTTGAAGAGATATATATTTTTCTGAAATAACACAATTGGTAAAGTGCCCAGCTTCAAAATCAGGACAAAAATTATACCCTCGCCGATTTTTTAATGAAGATATTGGCGATTTAAAATCTGATTAATAACGCTGACAGAATACAATTCTCTGTCTTTATTTATTTCAAAAAAAAATTACTCTGCATACAAATAACTTTTTAGAGAAACAATTCATTATTTATCAATTGATTATACAGCGAAATGCTATAAATATTATATCAAACGATAAAACAAATAAAAACTATCCAGTAAAAATAAGTTCGATAGTATCGAGTAATATACGTATAAGAAATAATTGATGTGTATTCTTTGATTTAAAAAACTACATATATTTAGAGTGAACTTTCAAACAATAAGAACAAATATCGAAAACTCATTCATTCGAGTACAGGAAATTTAATTACTAAAAATGTAAATATGGTCACTGAACTTTCGGAAGAGTTATTAAATTATATACTATTATATACTGATATCTCTATAAATCAAATTCAAATTATCAAAAAAAATGAATATTATTTTTTAATTATTTGTACTGTATTAAACTTTGATGTTTTCATATTTATATATTTAATGTAAAAGATTAGTTCAACACCAAAATTCATTAATTCACGTCTCATTTAATAATACACGCCAAACAATACGTCTTAATTTTTTTAAAGTCTCATTAGCACTTGAGTGTTTTTATATGAATTTTTTACCGCGTAAATGGAGTTTATTTTCATCGTGATCTCGTCTCATTATAGATGTTAGAGCTTGAAAAAATAGTTTAAATCGGTAGTTTCCAAACTTTTATTAAGATTTTTTTTCCAACGAGTTCCGTTAAATCGCCCATTTTTTAAAGCCTCATTAATATAGCTGTTGAGTGTTATTACAGATTTTTCACCTCATAAATGGGTTTTGTCTTTTTTTCGACTCTTGTTACGATCCTCGTCTTATCAGTATTTAAAGTTTGAAAAAAATGGTATAAAAATGTCGTAAAACGGCGGGAGAGAGAAACGGTGTCCCTTTTGATTTCGGGCCACGCGGGACTTTCTACGAGAGCTCGAAACCCTTTTCCCGAGTGGCCGAGTCTAATGCCCCGTGTCACAAAGAATTTGTAACCGGAGAAGACGAATTCACACGGCGCTCGGGACGAGCATCAGCGTCGGAATAAAACCGAAAGCATTCTGGAACACGGTAGACTTATAAAAAAGATTGTACGCTGCAGCTTGCATCGAGGTCAAACGAGAAAAAAAAATCTTTTAATGGCCAGCGCCGGTGTGTTTCGTTTAATTTTGAAAGAGCCGAGAAACTTATTGCGCAACGCGACGTAGGTTTTTATATTTATGCGACAGGATCGAATTAGTTCCAAACTTTCTTAAACATCTGAACGGGTGCGTGTATTATGGAAACGCACGGACACGCTGCCTCTAACTTCTGATGGTGAAAGGAGCGACGTTTTCGTGCTTTGCCCAAAATCCGCTCTCACGAGATAGCCAAATTGAAAAAAAAAAAGATCGAGATGCACGAACTTTCGAAAAGCGTGTTTAAAACGCGACATATAGAGAGAAATTTGAGAAACTTTTGAAATATTGTCGAATTAGATATACAGTCACGTGCAGATGAAGTCGAACACCCTCGATTTTTGAGATCTCGTGAACGAAAATCGATATTTTTGATCGGATTTCAGGTATTTCGTAGGA
>JAPYYW010001638.1:0-26924 GCA_030522545.1 Cremastinae sp. A BG-2022a
AAATTTTAAGCAGTTTCTCCATCTAGTTCATTAGTTAAGAAACAAAAACCCAAGTTTATGCATCAAAATCAAGTAAAATAATAATTATCATATTATAATTCATATTATTATATCATATTATAATTAAAACATAGATTAGTTTTTCATTATTATTAAAAAATATCAAACGAATTATTCACTGTTACCGAAAATATAGGGAATATGTTATCAATGTTATCAAAAAGTTATATTTAATTATTATAAAAGTTGTCAGGTAAATTTTTCTGTATTATAGAAATAATTTAATTAATTTTTTTAATAACTATAATAATAATGGTTGATAAGTTAACAAATTTAGTTTCAATTCCATTCCTATTGCATTGATTTTAATTTAAAACAATGCTATGTAACTTACGGTTGAATAAAATTAATTTTTTAATTAAGAAGTTTCAGCAACAAAATGGAAAAACTTTGTGATGAACCAACAAATTTTTATGAAAAAAAAATTAAATACAACTTCATGGAATATTACATTTAAATTGTCCGATGAGAAAATACCATATCATTGATTATTATTATTATTTATCTCTGATGCTCATATTTCGCTTTGAGTAACGCCCCTCGTACAGGCAAATAATTCTTTTCGCAAATCTCTGTTTATACGAGAATAAAAGCATAACGCAGACAAAGAAAATAAAAAAAGTATTTCATAGTTAAAAAATTACATTGTTATGACAGGTTTATTTCCTGTTACAATTCCTATTTCCGATTAAAATGTATCTCGAAATTTCGAGGAAGATTAAACCGTTCGAAAGAATGTAACAACCGCGTGCATCGTCGTGACAAAGAACAAGTTTTATATGGTTCACAGTTACCTATATACAGGGTGCTCAAAAATTTGAAATCACTCATTTAAAACATTTTTATTCTAATCAAACTCAAAAAGTAAATTAAGATATAAAATAGAAAGAATCAGATTACAATAAAGTGATGGAGTGGACTTCAAATATCATTAAAAATGTAATTTTCACATCTTTATATTGACTATTGAGACACCCGGTAGTTATATGCTGACAACGAATGTTCGATAATTCGTTACCTATAAGTTGGATCAAAAAGTGCTCAAAGATTTTTCAACTCGGAATATCATGGATAATGAAATTTTTACTTTTTTTACATTGACTGTTGGGACACCCGGTAGTGATGTGCTGATTGGTTGGCATTCAATGCTCGATAATTCGTTACCTATAAGTCGGATCAAAAAGTGCTGAAAGATTTTTCGACTCGGAATATCATAGATAATGAAATTTTTACTTTTTTTACATTGACTGTTGGGACACCCGGTAGTAATATGTTAATTGCTTGGTATTCAATACTCGATAACTTTTGATCTACAAGTCTGATCAAAAAGCGCTCAAAGACTTTTCGACTCAGAATATCACGAATAATACAATTTTAACTCTTTTTTCAATAACTATCGAGACACTCGGTAGTGGTACGCTGATTGGTTGGAATTCAATGCTCGATAACTTTTGATCTACAAGTCGGATCAAAAAACGCTCAAAGACTTTTCGACTCAGAATATTACGAAGAATACAATTTTAACTCTTTTTTCAATAACTATCGAGACACTCGGTAGTGGTACGCTGATTGGTTGGCATTCAATGCTCGATAACTTTTGATCTACAAGTCGCATCAAAAAGCGTTCAAAGACTTTTCGACTCAGAATATTACGAAGAATGCAATTTTAACTCTTTTTTCAATAACTATCGAGACACTCGGTATTGGTACGCTGATTGGTTGGCATTCAATGCTCGATAACTTTTGATCTACAAGTCGGATCAAAAAATGCTCAAAAACTTTTCGACTCAGAATATTACGAATAATACAATTTTAACTCTTTTCTCAATAACTATCGAGACACTCGGTATTGGTACGCTGATTGGTTGGCATTCAATGCTCGATAACTTTTGATCTACAAGTCGGATCAAAAAACGCTCAAAGATTTTTCGACTCGGAATATCACGAATAATGCAACTTTCGACCTTTTTGCATTGACTATCGATAAACCCGGTAGTGACATGTTAAATTGTTGCAATATTGGAATAATTTTATGCTTAATTCTTCAAATATTATTATGTAATTTTGTTTTTGACAATCGGGACACTCGGTAGCGTTATGCGGAAATGGATGACCGGTTGTAAGAGGGGATTGCGGGCAGGGAGATGAGAGGAAACGGAAAACGGGAAGCGCTTGGCTAACCGTGTCCGATCTTACTTCCGCATAATACAATGCACGAATGCTCATGTACGACACCAATAATCGCTCGATCCTTTTATCACTTCGCAATATTGCACAAGCTCCCGTGCTATTTTATGTCAACGTGCTCTCAATTTCGAATCCATACATAGAAACAACGCTTCGTGCTAAATTTTCTTTTGTCATTATTGTTAATTTTTTTATCTATCTCTTAAATATTTTTTTCACATGTGAGCTAAGGGTAAAATCATCAGTTAATTTATCAGATCACATTCTTTTAAAATTATTTCTGTATTAATAAGAAACAAACAATAATTTGTTTAATTATCAACTGTTTAAAGTTTTTATTCTAAAACAGTACATTTTTTTTAAATTTTTCTTATGTTATTATTTATTTTTCAATTTTTTTAGTTATTATTTTTATTCTTTCATATCATTCATTATTAATTAAGTTTTTTTTCACACATTCTTCGAATTATATTCTATAATTTGGGTTGAAATAATTTTATCCAAAAATTCTTTGATGCTGTGTAAATTTATTGAGAAATGATTATAATCATTATAAATGTATTATATCAGGATACATTTTTCCATTCTTTATCATTTTAATTTCGACAACTGAAATGTCTATTTAGGTCTTGCCAAACCGGTATTTCGCAATTCCTTCACTGACTGGATCAACTGAAATGAAAATATGATTAGAATAATTACGTAGATAACGAAACAACAGCTGAACAAATGAACACACATGTGCAAAGGTTACTAAAATTTTCATTTTTTTTTCGAAAACAATTTTTTATTACGATCTCTCACCTTATTTTGTCGAAGACACTTTATTTGGCTTACGTGTCTGTCACACCAAGTCTTGCCATCTGTAATAATAAAATAGTTATTCGAGAGATCTTTTTTAATTCTGGTTCTGAGGAGGTACTTTTACGACTGTCAAGTCAATTCGAGACACTAAAAAAAATTATCTGATAAGATAGTGTCGTTTTTATTACTCTTATTTTTTTGTTCTTGTGAATTATAATTTTTAGCTCGTAATTGTTATGAAAAATTATTATTTTTTACTAGATTGTAAATAATGATGAAATTTTTTACTCTTTATTAGAGATTAAGCAATTGAATTAAAGTTAAAAAAATTTTCTTTCATTTCTACTTTTTAGTATTTTTTAAATTATTATTTTGAAACAAATACCTATGATTCTATTATTTTCTCAAATATCAATGGTCAACAATTGTTTACTCTATAGATTTTTAAAAGTTTGTTTTTTCAACCAACGAAAACACCTCAAAGTTTTATTTTATTTTTTCTCTTACATGGTTTGGCGCAGGATTTTATGGCTTTGATGATGTCGTTTCTCTTTGAGTTATATCGTGGAATTTTTTTAATAAACTTGTCCACATTCAGCTTTTTATTGCGTCTTTGGATCTGTCAATTTAAACCATTACTCATTCTTAGCAATACCAGAAGGATTTTAAATGTTAATTTTACGTAGTTACGTTGATCTTAAAAGCGAAATGTATGAAAAATTGGAATTTTTACTCCAAACCCATAATATTTTTGCAATTTTCGATATTTACTCATTTTTTTTATATTCACATGTAAATTAAATACATGTTTTCAATCAAAAAGATTATTTTTTTTCCAATTAATATAAAATATACTCTCTTCTTCAAACTACCTTTAAATAGTTTACCAAGGTTAAAGCAAATTTAAAAAAATGCTCTTTATTACAAATTTTTTTTTCAAATTTACTCAATTTTTTGTCAAAAAATAATAGAGAGATATTAAAAACTGTCTAACCGTTCCATTATGTTCCATAATACACGCCATGTAACACGTGGCCCTGTCGAGAAGAAATGTCTGATTATAGACGTGTTTTTTTATAAAATCAAAGTCGGACTTTGTCTTAGAGACACAATCTTGTTCTATTTTGTTTAAATAAGTTCCCTTGGCGAGTGCCAGAATCTGGAATGAAAAAAATCAATTTTATACTATAAGCTGTTCAATTTTTCATTATTATTGCAAAAACTGCATTGAGATTTTTCACGAATAGCTTTTAATGATTTTCATTATTTTTGATACACAAAAGTATAAATTAACTTAGATTTTACTTAAAACAATAAAATGTACTTTACATTTTTTTTTCATTCAATCGATTATAATTTGTTAAATGTCATTTTTTTACGTAGCAATTAATATTTTTTGTTGATTAAATGCGAGCACATTTTCAATTTTGATATTGAAGAAACATTAAAATAATATATTTTACAAGAAATACTACGTTAAACAATTAGTTTACTATTTTTCTAAATTTTTACATAGAAAATTTGTTACATTTGTCATCAGTATTTTTCGAGTATCTTGCACTTAGCATTAATTTTTAGAAATCGTTTTTCTTCATTTTTTTAAAATTAATTTTATCAATCAAAGCAAATTCGTTAAAAAACGAAACAAAAATTTAAAATTTCGTTAAAAAACGAAACAAAAAATTTGACTAATATCGATGAACATTTTATTTTTTTGCAGTGGAATACTCGATTGACGTATTTTAAAAATTTTATTGAAATTGATCGTATTCTTTTTTGATGAACATTTTTTTAACTATCGAGAAATTATTTTAGAATCTATCTGAAATATTATTTTATACATTGATCTGGTATTTGAGATGTTTTTTACTTACCGATGCGAGAAGAATAACGACGAGAGCAGCACGACTCATGATTAGACAATTGGTTTCAAACAACTGATGTCTGAGAAACTTGTGATCTCTTCTTTTATAGTCGAAAATGCGAAAAAATATCTCCTTATATTCGTTAAAATTTTTAAGGCAACTTCGTCGAATTTCAACTGTGTACACAGCATTAAATTTTATTCTAATTTTAATTTTTATCAAGAATTCGAAAAACCTTATCTGGAATCAATATTGAGATCTTATCATTTTTTTTCTGAGAAATTCAAATTTTTCTCTCGTTCGTCGTAGTTTTTTTTTTATATAACTGGTTAAAAAATATCAATTTGATTAATAAAATTCTACTACACCAATGTTTAATTGAAATTTGGTTTTAATTCATATTAATTAAGTCAAATAAAAGATTTAAGTTTCGCCAATTGTTTAGTGTAAGCATCAAATTATTGTTTATTTAAAACAAAATTTCAATTATTTCCAAAAAAAAAACAATTTTCTATTCATTTTTTACCAAAATTTATTAGTGTAATAATCTAATTATTTTGTATATAAAACAAAATTTTAATTTTCAAAGTAGTAACAATTTTTATTCATTTTTTACCCAAAATTTTCTTCGTCTCATGATCAAATGACGACCAAAATTATTTGCAATTTTATTTTTATAAAAAAAGATGCTTACATAAAAATAATTAATTTAAATGTATCGTGAATAATTACTTTTTCACTAGTTGTCATGCTTCGGAGAATCTTTTGAGGAATTCTGTCTGGGATTTCGAAGAAGGTCTCTAAGAATTGTCGAGACTGATGTCGACGTTCCAAACAAAAGAACTCGAGGATTCCTCGAACATGTGGGTGTGTCTTAAGAAAGATTTGTACGCTGGAATGTGAAATTGTGTCGGGAGGGTAGTTATGTATTTCGACCTGATCTTGAAACCTTGAAAACCGTCAGTGGGAAGCATTGCTCTCTTTTGGTCCATTTGAAACCAAAAAAATAAAAAAAAATAAAAATAAAAAGATTCAAATAGGAAACAATTTTTATCAAATATAATGACCAAACGCCACAAATAAAAAATATAATAAATAAATTTGTCTATTGCAATCAATTACAAATTGTTTTTTTTATTAATATTTACATTTATTTTACATAAATCAATATTTAATGTCAATAAATATCGTGTAATGTATAAGAAATAATAGATAATATTAAATTTTTTTAATCAGTTCAATATAAACAAAAAAATATTTAAAAAACTAGAGGACATTAATTATTACTATTATTATTATTTTTTTTTTTGTGTAATTGATTTAATAATTAAATAATTTTATAGTCGCACTAAGGCACAAAACAGTAGCAATACTTTGGCAAAGAATAGAGCCTGAATTTTACAAAATAAATTTTTAAAAAATTTACTTCTTGTGTTATTGTATGGTCTATACATTTTTGAAAATAAACAATTTTAAATTTAAATTTATATAAAAAATGTATAAATATTTCGCGATAAACTGGTCATCGACCGAGACCCAATTCTTTTAAAAGCTTTCAAAGGCCAACGAATGAGGAAACCCCAGTAAAATCAAATCTCACACGTGAACGAAGATCCTCGAGGGCTTCGGACTGGTTTGCACCCTTGGCATATGCGTTTATCCCTTCGCAACGACATATTAGCTCGTCGAAAAATGTTTCATCGTTGCACTAGTTTTCTATGCAGATAAAATTATGAAGCACGGTGCAATGTTAAAAATGTACATTATTATTGAAAATATTATAAATAATATTAGAAATGCTTCATTGAAAAATAATTATAGTTTATTATTCAATTTAAGGACATTCTTTCTCTGAAATAAATTTAAGAACGTTGAAAACATAAAATGTCTTATTATTTATTATAAATTGTTTTAATGGTTTTTTAAAAACATATTTTAAAAGTTAAAAAACATGTTTTTAAAGTTAAAAACATATTTTAAAAGTTAAAAAGCATTTTTTAAAGTCTAAAAAACATGTTTCAAAATGTTTACAAAAACATGTTTTAAAAAATGTTTAACATTTATATTTGAGTAAAAATTTTATTCCTACTGAAATATAAAAGTAAATATAATTAAAATTCTTTAAAATAGTGATTTGTTAAGGTAATGATTAATATTTGCATAATTTTATTATTGAATTGTTGATTTATTTTTAGGAACAAGTGCGAAAGAGGAAGGAAGAGGACGAGAGGCAAGAGTATCTCAACCATTCGGTGCGCAGCTCGAAAAAGTTGCAGGCGCTCGAAAGCCATGCGACGAATCTTGCTGGCCAAGAAAATCTAGCATACGCACAGGACGAGGTCTCGACGACGCCCCGTTCTTCGCACAGTACATCCGGGCATCCGACGTCCCGAGATGTCACCGAGGAACCTCCAAAAGTTTTGAGTATGTTTTTAACATATTTTTACGAATAAATTCAAAATTTATTTATTTTTTTCAACCCTTTTAATCAATAATGTGGGTCATTTTTGTCCTGCAGCTTTTTATCTCACGTATTCAGAGAGAAAAAAATCGGAAAAATTCTGGCATGCTCTAAAAAATAACTTTTTGTTCGATCATAAAATATTTTGTAGTATTTTATCATTTTAAAATGTAATATTAAACATTTTTATCATTTTAAAAAGTATATTTTATTTTTTATCATTTTAAAACGTATATTTACAAATTTTTATCTTCTCAAAATGTACATTTTTAATTATTTTTATCATTTTGTAATTTTTTAAAAGTAATAATAATTCATAAATGAATTTTGAACATTATGACTGAGAAAAAATGGTTTTTAAAATTTTTTTAATTTTTATTAAAAGCTTATGGAGAAGTAGTTGCAACTCTCGAGAGGCTGCAGCTGCAATTGAGAAGTCTTTCTGGAGCCCTGGGCATCTCAGGACCCGGAGTCGAAGCTGAGCTCGAGGCAGTTAGAACGCTTTTGATACAAAAGAGATTCGCAACCGCTTTGGCCACACACCAAGCTCTCAAAGCTCGTCTCAGAACTGGCAAACCGCTCAAATGTCACGACGACGATGCTTCCAATCTTGCCAGAGACGTAAGTTCATCCTGCAAACGATCTTTATTTCAATTTTAATTTTATTTTTTTCAATTTCAAACCCTATCTTTTATCATCGTTTAGATAAAAAAAAATTTCCCAATTCTACCCTTTCGTAAATGTATATTTATTTTTAAGTTCATTATAAAAAGATGCGATTAACGAAGTTTCAGAATCAAAATCTCCATAAGACTGCGTGTATAACCTAAAAAGCATATCGTCTTCAAGAATTTTTCGTTAAAAAACGATACGAAAAAATTTGATAAAATTTAGAGAACAGATTAATCAAGTATTTATCTAGAAAAAATAAAATTTTCATTGATCATAGCTTGATTTGTCTCAATGACCGAACTATCTTAAATATCGCAGATTCTTCGATCACCTCGAGAACGCGATCGACTCGAATATCTCTATTTTTACGTCAATACGAATAATATTTATTCAGCCCATGCAGAACAGTGGCAAAAATAAGCTGATCTTTGGATTTTATCGAAACATCAATAATTTGGGTGCTTGAGCCAATCACACGTTTTGCAGCTATATGTACCTTGAGTAAAATATAACCTATACAAAGGGTGTGTCGTAATTAGATGTCATGCCTTGAAGGACATGTGGAAGAGAATAATCTAGAGCAAATGAATTTTATTCGATGAAAATTCTTTGAAAATTGACGTAATGACAAGATCGACGAGTCTGTCACTATCCTGAGCTCGACGATCATGGATAGTCGCACACAATGTTTATCACACTTCGCCCGCCAAAAAGGAAAGTCGTAGTATCGTTCAGTCAATAGTCAGTGTGAACGCAGCTGCGTTCTGTTTAACCCGCGATCTGTCAAAATTTATTTTGACGTATGAAAAAATTCCAATGAAAAAATTGAAACAGCGAATGACGACGATTATAAAAAAGCATTAAAAAAGATTATTCTTAAAAAGAAGAATAGAAATAGAATAAAGAAGATTATCCATATGATTGTTTTTCGGCCTGCAAAAAGCGCTTTTTTACACGATGGAAACATTAAAAAAAATTAAAACAATAACTATGATTTCATATGTTTTTCAATTAATATTCTAAAGTAAATAGAAATTGATTATTAAAAATTACACTGGCACACAAAAAAAGTAGTCTGTACTTTTAACCAGACTCCCCTATATCTTTGTGTATATTGGTGTGCTGAATTCGAATTTGAGGTCCATTTTTCCGTACACCGTCAAAATTTCGAGTAAATTGCGAAAAACTCAAAATTATACAAAATTGCTATTATTATGTGAAAAAAATGTTTTTAAATTATATCAAGTATGATTTTGATGTATTTTGATCCGCTTAATCCGAATCCCAAGCCTATTTGATCCGTACACCCTTTAAAATATAAGTATATTGCAAAAACCCCCAAAAAATCTGTGAAATTCAGAAAATTTTCTTTAACACAGTAACTGCAATCTTTTGCAATTATCAGAAATTTTTTGACGGTTTTTGCAATTTACTTATATTTTAAAGGGTGTACGAATCAAATAGACTTGAGACTCGGATTCAGCGGATCAAAATACATCAAAATCATACTATAGCATTTTTTTAACCATTTTTAGCATTTTTAGGGTTTTTTTTGCCATTTACTTGGATTTTTGGGGGTGTGGGCCAAATAGGCTTGAAATTCGGATTTAAGTGATCAAAATACATAAAAATTAGGCTTTTCCTAGTTCGATAAAAAAATTTTTATCGTGAAAACTGCAGTTTTTTTGCCATTTTTAACGGTTTTTCGCAATTTACTCAAAATTTTGACTGTGTACGGACAAAACGGACCCCAGATTCGGAATTAGCGCGCCAAAATACGTAAAGATATGGAGGTCTGGTCAAAAGTACAGACCACTTTTTTTTGTGTGCCAGTGTGGCGTAAAGTATTATCAATGAATACTTTACGCCATTTTTCTTTCAGGGAGCTGCAAATTCATGAAAAATTGAAGAATATCTATAGAATAGATTCTCATAGAAGCTCAGGATAGCGACAATCAGACTCGTCGATCTTGCCATTAGGGTCAATTTTCAAAGGATTACCGACAGATGGTAAACGAAGCTTCGTTTTTCAACAGGTGGTCGAGGTTATGGAGGAATGGCAGACAAAGGGCGTGGGTGGAAACGAGACTCGGGCGATGGTCGAGGAGCTGACGAATTTAATGACGAGTTACGAGATCGAGGGACTGTTGCTGGCCCACGATTCGATAATCTCGTACGTCGACGGTATACAAAGAAAAACGGGCTCGTCGTCGTCGTCGCCGAGTCGAACGCCGAGTCCTAACTCGAGCCTGTGCGGGACGAGAAATCCGGACAACATTAAAATAATAAGGATCGAAAAGACGAACGAGCCGTTGGGCGCGACCGTCAGAAACGAGGGAGATGCCGTCATTATCGGCCGAGTTGTTCGCGGCGGCGCCGCCGATAAGTCAGGGCTCTTCCACGAGGGTGACGAGGTCCTCGAGGTCAACGGGGTCGAAATGAGGGGTAAGAGCGTCAACGAGGTCTGCGACATCCTGGCCGGTATGCAGGGCGGCCTGACCTTCTTCGTACTCCCCGCCTCGACCAACCAGAGGAACAACGTCTCCAATTCCAGAAGAGAGGACTCGACGCAGGTACCTAAAGTCAAATAATTCATGTGGGAAATTTATTTTCATGGTTAAATTACTTTCCTCGTTAATTTTTAAGGGAAAAAAATTATTTTTATGCTTAATATAATTTTAAAAAAATTATTTTAAAAATAATCATTTTAAAAGAATAATTTTAAAAATAATAATTTTAAAAGAATTATTTTTATGCTTAAAATAATTTTAAAAAAATTAATTAAAAAAAATTATTTTAAATATAACAATTTTAAAAGAATTATTTTTATGCTTAAAATAACTTTTTTAATAAATTTTTGTGAGAAAAATGAATTCTCGAAGTTTGGAAATTAATTTTGATCTGGAAAAGAGTATCTTTTATGAAAAATGTCGATTTTTATGGGGAAATTTATTTTTCATTGTGGTAAAGTGCAGTCACTCAAATTTCAATTAGGTGAAATGATAGGGAAAAAATTCTTATCATGTACTCAATTTTTATGGTAAAAATAATGTTTCCTTTAATTTTTTAGAGAAAAAAAATTATTTTTATGCTTAAAATGATTTTTAAAATAAATTTTTGTGAGAAAAAAGAATTCTCGATGTTTGGAAATTAATTTTGATCTCGAAAAGAGTATCTTTTATAAAAAATGTCGATTTTTATGGGGAAATTTATTTTTTATTATAGTAAAGTGCAGTCACTTAAATTTCAATTAGGTGATATGATAGGGAAAAAAATACTTATCATATATGTACTCAATTTTTATGGTAAAAATACTTTCCCCATTAATTTTTAAGAGAAAAAAATTATTTTTATGCTTAAAATGATTTTTTAAATAAATTTCGGTAAGAAAAATGAATTCTCGACGTTTGGAAATTAATTTTTGTTTTAACAAATTTATCTATTATGAAAAATATCAATTTTTATGGGAAAATTTATTTAATTATGGTAAAGTGCAATCCCTTTTATGCACTCAAATTTCAATCAGGTGAGATGATATTTTAAAAATACTTATCGTATACTCAATTTTTATGGGAAAAATGTGATTTTTATAAGAATCATATTATTTCTTATGGGAAAAATATTATTTTTTATAGAAAAAATATTAATTTTAAATGAAATAACCAATTTTTCAAAATTAAAACAATTTCAGATTATTTTAATCCAGTAAAATCATTAAACGATGCATTTGTTAAAGTTACAAAAAAATTTTTTTTTTTTTTTCAATAGATTCAACATGTTCGAGCTCACTTTGACTACGACCCCGAAGAGGATCCCTATATACCGTGTCGGGAGCTCGGAGTGAGTTTCCAAAAGGGTGACGTCCTGCACGTGATATCCCAGGAGGATTCGAACTGGTGGCAAGCTTATCGAGAGGGTGAGGAAGATCACACTCTCGCTGGCCTTATACCAAGCAAAGCTTTCCAGCACCAGTGAGTACTCTTCAATTAATTTCCTTTCAATTCAACGAACTTGTCAAAAAAAAAAAATTTGCAAAATTATTCTAAAAATATTGCCTCTATATTTTCTCGACCATTATTTACTTATTTTTTATTTATTTACTTATTTGTTTCTCATATTTTAATGAAATATATTGCAGTTATTATCAGTTTTTAAGAAATGAAGAATAAAGAGTGACATTTTTCAAAGATAAACAATTTTTAATGGTTAAATATTTATTAAATTTTTATTGACTCAATATTCAATGAATAATTTTTTAAAGAATACATTCTCTAGGATTATACTTTTACAAATTTCATTTTTAATATTTTAATGTAATAATCATAAAATTAGGAAATTTTGTAAAAATAAAATAAGTAAAAAAACAATTAATGTAATAATAGATGTAATTAATTTTTTATGTAATTATATAAGAAATTCAAGTAGCTTAATAAATTTTATCGTATTGCAGACGTGAATCCATGAAGCAAACGTTCGCTGGTGGCAAATCATCGATGCGAAGTTCCAAAAAGTCCAGCACTCTACTGTGCACTCGAAAAAATCCAAAAAAGAAAAAGAAGAGGACGAAATTTGGCTTGAACTACAATGATGAAGGTTATCCACTGTACGCCACGACGACGATAGATGGTAATTATATTTATTTATATTATTTATATTATTTATTTATTTTATTTATTTTATATATTTTATTTATTTTATTTATTTTATTTATTTGATTTAATTTATTTATTTTATTATATTTTTCAACTTGACAATTTAAAATTCAAATGTGTACATTCGATGTGGAAAATTTGACAGATTACGACAGTGAAGAGGTTCTAACTTATGAGGAAGTGGCTCTGTACTATCCACGGGCGAATCATAAGAGGCCAATAGTTTTGATCGGCCCTCCGAACATAGGAAGGCACGAGCTCAGACAGAGGCTAATGCAGGACAGTGAGCGTTTCGCAGCAGCCATACCTCGTGAGTATTCGTTTACAATTTCATTATATCATGAAAAATCATACTGAAATAACATCAAATTAACTAAAATAATAATTTTTTTTCTAAAATAAACAGTACGTCAAGCAATGAAAAGATATATGTATAGTCCGTCATATTTGTGTTCTTAAATTTCTTAGATATTTTTTAAATTATCCATGCATTACTTTATTTAGTAATAAGCAAAAATTAAAGTAAAAGAAAAGAATTGAGATCATACAACAACCAAGAATTAATAAATTTTTTTTGTGAACAATTCGTTTTCTAATCTCATTTTGCAAAATTACACCGATTTTCAGCTTATAACTTTGAAAAAAACTCTATTTTGTCATAAACAAATTGAATTTGTTTATAAAAATCCACTAAATGTTAACAATTCCCTTTTTGATCTCATTTTGCAAAATTTCATCGATTTTCAGCTTATAAATTCGAAAAAACTCTATTTTGTCATAAACAAATTGATTTTGTTTATAAACATCCACTAAATGTTAACAATTCCCTTTTTGATCTCATTTTGCAAAATTTCATCGATTTTCAGCTTATAACTTCGAAAAAACTCTATTTTGTCATAAACAAATTGATTTTGTTTATAAAAATCTACCTAATGTTAAAAAATCCCTTTTTGATTTTATTTTGCAAAATTAAACTGATTTTAAGCTTATAACTTCGAACCAAACTCTATTTTGCCATAAACAAATTGAATTTGTTTATAAAAATTCACCTAATGTTAACAATTCCCTTTTTGATCTCATTTTGCAAAATTAGATCAATTTTCAGTTTATAACTTCGAAAAAAACTCTATTTTGCCGTAAACAAATTAAATTTGTTTATAAAAATTCACCTAATGTTAACAATTCCCTTTTTGATCTCATTTTGCAAAATTACATCGATTTTTAGCTTATAACTTCGAAAAAAACTCTCTTTTGCCATAAACAAATTGAATTTGTTTATAAAAATCCACCAAATGTTAACAATTCCCTTTTTGATCTCATTTTGCAAAATTAGACCGATTTTCATCTAAAAACTCCGAAAGCAATACATGTACTTGGTTTCCTGAAGAAAGCCGAAACATGCCAATTTTCGTGGCGAATGCCGAAACATGCTAGTTTTCACGATGAATATCGAAAAAACGTACTAATTTTCGTGGAGAAATCCGAAAAATGCTAGTTTTCGCCATGAATATCGAAACGTTTCTTAGTCTTCGCAAGAAACCTGAAACGAGCTAGTTTTTGTAAGAAGATATATTGAAAAAAAAAATATAATAAATATAACAAATAAAATAAAATAAATAAAATAACAAAAATATAATGAATATTTGTTTGACGTATTTTTAAAAAAAGATTTCTTTTAAATATCCAGACACGAGCAGACCGCGAAAGGGCTCGGAGGTCGACGGCCAGGACTACCACTTCATCTCCCGTTCGCAATTCGAGTCGGACATCCTGGGGCGGAAGTTCGTGGAGCACGGGGAGTACGAGAAGGCGTATTACGGTACGTCGGTCGAGGCGATAAGGAGCGTCGTGAATTCCGGGAAGATCTGCGTGCTGAATTTGCACCCGCAGAGCCTGAAGATCCTCCGGAGCTCGGATCTGAAGCCTTACGTCGTTTTCGTCGCGCCCCCTAGTCTGGAGAAGCTGCGCCAGAAGCGAATAAGGAACAACGAGAGTTTCAAGGAGGAGGAGCTCAAGGACATAATCGAGAAGGCTCGAGAAATGGAGGACAAATATGGCCACCTGTTCGACATGATTATCCTGAACAACGACACGGATCGGGCCTACAATCAGCTCCTCGCCGAGATTAATTCCCTCGAGAGGGAGCCACAGTGGGTCCCGGCTTCCTGGGTTCAGTGACGACCGAGGAGCTTCCTCGCGAGCGGAGCCAGAGCCTCCCCCGTCCTCGACGAGACTCCGGAGCACCTCGAGGACGACCAACGGAACTTGGTTATCGTCCACGAGAAGCTGAGCCCTTCCGGGAACGACGTAAACGAGAACAGATTACGAAGCGTCGATAATCGCGACTGAACGTCCCCAATTTTACACCGAGCACTTCCGTTCACCCCCGTTCAAGTTTGCATTGTTGGATTGCTTATTTTTTTTAGAAAAAATATTATTATTTATTGTTGCTATTGATTAATTATTGTATTATTGTTCATTGCAATGATTATTGTAATTACGCTGGGGCACTAAAAAAAACAGTTGACTGTACTTTTGACCAGTCCGTTTTGTTCGTAGACCGTCTAAATTTCGAATTTATTTCGAATCACTAAAAATTGTAAAGAATTGCTACTATATGTATGACGATAAAACTTTTTTTTCTGAAACTTGATCAAGTATGATTTTGATGTACTTTTATTCGCTGAATCAGAATCTCAAGCCTATTTGATCCGTACACCCTTTAAAATATAAGTAAATTTCAAAAAACCCCAAAAAATCTCTAAAATTTAGAAATTTTTTTTAACGCAGTAACTGCAATCTTTTGCAATTTTCAGAGATTTATTGGGGGTTTTCGCAATTTACTTATATTTTAAAGGGATCAAATAGACTTGTAGATTCGGATTCAGCGGATCAAAATACATAAAAATTAGACTTGCCCTAGTTCGATAAACATTTTTTTAATTATGAAAACTGCAGTTTTTTGCCATTTTTTACGATTTTTCGCAATTTACTCGAAATTTTGACGATGTACGGACAAAACGAAGCCCAGATTCGGATTCAATGCGCCAAAATACATAAGGACAGGGGGGGTCTGATTAAAAGTACAGACAAATTTTTTTTGTGGCCCAGTGTTATTGTAATTATTGGACAGAGGATTTCCTGCTAAATTTGGACTGATAATTTTTTTTATACGTTTTTTATGCTTAGAAGACACCATAATTATAATTATTATGGAGGTGCATGGCCATGAGGTGAACGTCCCAATAGTTGAACAATTTTTGCTATATTATTTTTCACATTTGAATGATTATTTTCTCAATAAAATCGAATGAATTATTTTTCATGTACAAAGAGGTTTATTTTTCATAACGTTAATTTATTGGGACAAACTCGCTCAACCCTGGAGACAGGGTCGATATTCTGTCCAACTATTGGGACATTCTACATATTCGAACATTCAAGTCTTTATTTACTAAAAATATTGTCGAAAATTAAGACAAAAAATGAGTTTTTGATCGCTTAAATATCAGACAATAAAAATAAAAAATATTTTATTGAAATTTAGTTTTATTGAATTTTCTTAAAAAATATTGAAGACTATGAAACAGCCAGATTGTATTTGCTCTCCAATTTTATAAACTGCGTCTCAATTATATATTATATAATACATATATAATAAGAACCCATTTTTAGCAGAAAATCCTCGAATAATTACTTAAATATATAAATAAGCAGCTGCATTTACGAAGCTCTCGAAAATCGTGTATCGAAATGAAATAGCAATTTATGGTTGAAGTTCGATGTATAGCGATTTTTTTGTATTTTTTCAAGTGGAAAAAATATCGAGAAGATTCAGGATTACGAGACAGGCACGTTCGTTTGATAATAAAATAGATTTTTTCCTGATCGTTAGAAATTTTTGTCAATCGTTGGACGACTAAAAATAAAAATTGTAAATTTATCGATCTCGAAATTGTATTGAAAAACTTTTTGATTTTTATGTTTTTGAGAGGAATCAATTAATCGTTGAAGGAATCACTGTCTTAATCATTATAATTCGATTATAATACTTTTTTGTACAATTTTTAACGAAAACGAAAAGATTTTTTTGAAAATTACAATAATTATAAACAGTATTTTCGTGTAAGAAAATCACAAGCGAAAAATTTCATGAGACAGATAATTATACGTGAAAGAAATAATTATTTAAATGATGTATAAATAACTATTTAATTAAATGAAACTTTGTATCAAATGGCAATCCAATTTTTCCTTATTTATCTTAAATAATGAATAATTAAGAGCAAAGAAGTTGTTAAACTCGTTCATCAATAATAAAACATTTTTGTACACTTTCTACTTTTTATTCGCAAGAAAAATAATTTATTTACGAAAAATAACAATAAATGGTGTACTTGTATAAAAAAAAGGGGGCGAGCAAAAAATTAGACGACAAAAAACGAAGATGTGCTGGCATGGAAGAATAATTTTAATTAATCGTGAGAATCGATACGAAATTTTTTTCACACATTAATTTTAAAAATTTAAAAAAAAACAGAATAAAGTGAAAAAAAACAGATTGTTTTTCCAGAAAATAACGAATAAGCATTTGAAATTAAAAAAATTCAAGCTTAAATCTAAAATTCGAAAGAAATTTTAATAAAAAGAAATGTTCTCGTCTCGTATAAATGAATAACGAAGTTTTCATTTAAATTTCATTTAAATTTTCGTCTAAATTTCGAACGAGCATGCTCTCGAGTAAATTCGAAGGAAATGTGCAATAAATTTTTAGATTCTCCCAAAAATTGATAAAAATTGAAAAAATTTGTTACCAACAATGCAAACTTGAACGAGGTGGCGGACGAACGTTTGAAACATAATTTTTTACGAAGCCGCGTCAGTATAGAATTACGGAACGGTTACGATAATTTCAGATTTGTCGAGGAAAAAAAAAACAAAAAAATAAATAAAAATAAAAATAAGAGCGAAACAATTGCGAGCGTGATAAAAGTTGTAATTTCGTTTATGTTCATTTCCAAACGAGAGTACTCGACCTTTGAATATATATTTTTCGGTCTAATCGAGCACTTTCAACAATAATGTACATCGGGCTCTCATTATTTTATCACTGTCTCCATTTTTTCACGAAATAAATAATATTACTTGTTATCGCCAAGTTTTCTCCGAAACGAGTGGCAGAAAACGATAAATTAAAGAAAGAAAGAAAAAAACAATTCAAAGGATTAAATCAAATTGTAGATTAATCGAATAAAATAAAACATATGTATTATATGTGCGAGAAAATCAAAATTTTTTCTTCTGCGATCTTACCACAAAGGATGTTAGTCTCTTTCTCTTTAATTTTCATCTCTGTACAAATTTCATTAGCGTTACGATAAACTCATGCGTCATTATTATTATTATTATTATTATTATTATTATTATTATTATTATTATTATTATTATTATTATTAATCCTCAATTAACATATAGAAAGACTATCGTTTGTTTCACACCTAGAATTATATTAACCATTTATTTTAAGCTAAGAACATGTTATCAATTTTTTTTTCTAAAATATACGAGTTTTAAAATTCATTTTTTTTTCTTCGTTTTCTCCTGTTTATGCGGCTGAGCACAAATTTCATTCGATCGACGACTCGATTCAATTTAATTTACGCACGAGGTCCGAATGAAGATTCATTTTGTTGTTATTTTTATTATTATTTTTATTTCAGCTAACATTTTTCGTGGCGATTTATGAGAGAGAATTAAAAATGATGACTTTCTTGACACGTAATGTTATATATATATGTATATGTATACTTGAATATCTGTGTATATGTACAGGGTGTACAAGAAGTGGACAGTCGTAAATAAAAAAAAATAAAAAATTAGATTCAGAACGAAAATTTGAGTCGAAATCGTCCATGAATGCATCGAGCACTGTCTCTTTTCTGTTTTTGAACCGAGGAACCTTCGACGAGTTTTGGGAACAGTTTTCATAAAGCTTTTCGAACTTTCGAAGTTTTAAGAATTTTGTAGATGGCTTTTCAGATTTTATTTATTTTTTTTTTCATTTTTCGGGCGATATTCAGGAATTGTCCTTTTTGTCATTTTCATTTTTTAAATCAAAGTTTCGGTATTTAATATTCAATAAGTCACAGTTAATTTTTTTAGTGAGTACTTTTTGTACTCAGAGAAAACTTTGTGTCTTCGATACAAAATTTGGCACAATTCTAGAATTTGCATCTTGTTCATGTAAAAAAACATTGGAATTTTTTTTTGAACCCCCCTAAAAATATTAAGGTCTGCCTGATAAAAATAATTTAGTAATTTTTTTTAGCTAGTTTAGTGATTCCTCATTTTGAATGCCACACAGTCTTAAAAAAAGTTTTCTTCCCATGTAAACTGAAGGTAAAATCATTAATCGAAATATTTTTCTATAAATTTTATTAAGTAGACAAATTTTTTTTGACATCGTACAAAGGATGGAAACTTGCTTTAGAAAGCTTCCTAGATGGTGAAGCTTTCTTAATTTTACACACATTTAATTATCATGTCAAAGAATTTTTTTTCATTCGAAAAAAATTAATTTTAAGAAATGTTCATTTTCGATTAACGAAATTTTAATTTTAACTTGACCAAATTTTGATATTATTCCTATAAATATAATATTTTCATTTGAATAAATGTGAAGCAGGAAGTTCAAATTTTGGAAAAAATTCTATACAAAACAATTTTTTCCAAAAAAAAACAATCTTAAAATTAATTAAATTGGACTGGAAGGTGTAAAATGGCCTCGAATGACGTTCGTGACGTTTTTCGCTCAAATTTAGATTCGAATGAAATTTTTTACGACCGACGTCCGCGTGTATGTACGCTGCGCATGCGTACGTGTGTACAGAAAATGAAATATCGAGATTCACGTTAATCCTACCGGAAGTGAAGGAAAATAATAAGCGATATTACAAACGTGACGCCTCGAATATACGCGCTACTGCCATTTAACTTCCTTTTCACGTACCAGATTATAGATGTGTACAAATCCGACGAATATTCGTTGTAGAACGCAAGGATATTCTCCAAATAACGACTTTTTTGAAAAATCATCATTTCGTTCGAAATGAAAAAATTTCTGGCAAAAATGATTAAATTGGCAAGTTTTTTTATAAAATTTTCAATTTATTTTGAAAAAAATGATAATTTTTTCAACAGAAATAATAAAATAACTACTTTTTTGAATAATCATTTCTTTCGGAATGAAAAAAATGATTAAAATGACAAGTTTTTTTGTAAAATTTTCAATTTATTTTGAAAAAAATTATAATTTTCTCAACAGAAAGAATTAAATAACAACTTTGTTGAAAAATCATTATTTCGTTCGAAATGAAAAAAATTCTGGCAAAAGTGATGAATATGGCAAGTTTTTTTGTAAAATTTTCAATTTATTTTGAAAAAAATGATAATTTTTTCAACAGAAAGAATAAAATAACGACTTCGTTGAAAAATCATCATTTCGTTCGGAAAGAAAAAAATTTCTGGTAAAAATGATTAAAATGGACAATCTTTTCATAAAATTTTCAATTTAATTTTCTTAAAAAAATGATAAGTTTTTCAACAAAAAGAATGATATAATGATTTTTTGAAAAATCTTCATTTTACTTGGATAAATGAACAAATTTTGAGCACAAAGGTTAATGATAACAATAAATAACAAGATTTTTGAAAAATTTTCAATTTATTTTGAAAAAAATGATACGTTTTATATCAAACAGAATGAAATAACGAGTTTTTCGCAAAATCTTCATTTTGATGGAATAAATAACTATAATTTTGAGAAAAAATTGAAATAACGAATTTTTGAAATATTTTCAATTTATGTCGAAAAAAATTAAACATTTTTAGCAAAAAAGATAAAATACCGAATGTTTTTCTGAAAAAAATCATTTTATTTGAAAAAATGAACAATTTTTTTAACAAAAGGGTTGACATAACAAATTTCTTAAATAAATATCATTATTTGGAGATAATAAAAAATTTTTTAGCAAAAGAGTTAAAATAATGGTTGATGTGTATGAGTGCCAAATTACGAAAAAAAAAAACCAAGCAGACGATTCTTACGAGTAGTTCGTCCTATAATTGACATCCCTAGTAGTTATTCGTTACTAAACGTGTAAATAATTGTGCAATTGTATAGAATGAGATTCAGAAAAAAAGAAGAAAGAACGTGTGCACGTTTTCAATTTAGGAACGATATACGATGGTAGAAATTTTGTCCATAATGATAAATCGACGAAGCCATCGACGAGGGGAAGGAGAGAGAGAGAGAGAGAGAGAGAGAGAGAAAGAAAAAATGGAAAAATTTAATAACCAATGCACCGAAAATTCAATAGTTGAGTAAATTTTGAATAAAAACTGAATAAAATAAAATAAATTGAAAAATGAAATTCAATAAAAATTATGATAAAGAAATCCCGACTGTTAAAGAATTTTTTAACTAACCAAATTATGCTTAATTGATAATTAATTAAATAAATTATTCACTTAACTAATTAACTATTAATAACTTGTTAATTTGGTAACAAATTTCGTGATTAGTTAACGATTAAGACACTTAACTACTAATAACTTGTTTATTAATTTTTAATTAATAACTACTGTTTCAATTAATTTTTAGTATAATGATAATGTAAATTTACTCACGTTTTAGTGTCTCGTCACTAAGTAAGGGAAGAATAATTTTTAAACCAAGCTCGAATAAAAGAACTGTGCAAAATTATACAAAATTGTGGAAAATGATGAAACAGAGAGTGGCGGAAAACGTTGAATAAAAATAAACAAATGAGCCAATCCTCTCTCTATCTTTCCTTTGTTTTCTCAACAGAATCATATTTTTTTGTTACTGAGACAAATGCAAAATCGTTCCTTAAATTGATGATAAAATGGCGTTAAGATGATGTTAAAATGAAAATAAAATAAAGATATAATAAAAATAAAATGAAGATGAATTAAGTGATGTTAAAATAAAGTTAAAATGAAAATAAACTGAAGTTAAAGAGAAGATAAATCAAAGTTGAGAGAAAGTTGAAAATGACGACAGCTTCGTTGACTGAATAATCTGTTTTCAATCAGTCAAGTGCTGAACCCAATTGTATTTATTAAATCACTTGCAAATTACAGAAATTGTTGTACACCAAATAAAAATCTTCAGTTATCATTTCAATTTGTACCTGCAAGGAATAATTGTTTATTTCCAGAAAACAATAATGATAATATTAAACAAATGGTAGAATATTTTAACATGATATACAAATTTATTTATGAATTCATATAATTACATACTAATAACAATTAAATATACATTTAAAAATAGGAAAAATGTCTAATATTATAATTTTTTTACAAAATTTGTCACTTATTCAGGAAAATGAATAATTGAGGTAAGTTATGTTATTTTGAAACAGATTGTATAGTGAAAACTCGTAGCAGTCCTTGGGTATCTTTTTTTCACAAAAATTGAGAATATATACGATATGGACAAGACAATCTCAGAAAAAATAAAATTCTGCCTCTTTTCAAAAAGTTACCAATTTTTTATATTTTAGGTTGAGTATCAATTGGCTACTTTACCATATTTTTACCATATTTTTTTGTTTTCACTATTGTTGATAAAAATCAACAATTTTCAATGTTTAAACAATTAACTTAAAAATTAGCAATTAGATGAGAAAAAATTTCAGTGAAACATTTCAAAATTACTCTCTGTTAAAAAAAGGATATTGCTACGAATGTATAAAAAAAGAAAATTAACAACAATCGCAAATATTCCAATTCCTATTCAGAGAAATTGTAAAATTTTTCACAACTCTTGCATCATTCACTAAAACGATTTGAAACATGGCACAAATTTATTTCACATACTTCAAACAAAAGTATACCAAAAATTTATAAAATTCCCATATTCTCAAAAAAAAATTGCTGACACGTTCCACAGTGTGCAAAATTTTACAAAAATATTTTCTTTTTTGCAATTTTAAAAAATTAAGAACATACAAATCCAATAGTTAATTTCACATCTTATCTAGTCACAATGGAGCTTTTACAATGAATCAAAATCGAGCATTGTTACGATGAACTTTGACGTCCCAAACTGCATCTCAGACTTGTCGATTGAATTCGAAGTAATTTTTCTTATTTGAAATTTAAAAAAAAGTACACTTCATCGTTGCAGACTACAAATACTGTCAATGCGAACTCGTGTGAAAGGTCGAAGCGCACTTTAGCTGAAGAATTTTCAACGTCAAGAATTTTTTTTTTTTCCATGTGCAACTCTCGTTATCGTTTTGACACGACGATATCAGCTCTTGGCCGATGTCGAAGCCTGGCGATTAAACTTTTTTTTCGTGTAATCCATCGTTCGGTCATGAAGACAGCATGAGCTATGTATTTTTGCCTTGATTTCGTAAGAAATTATGCATGTATCGTCATAATTATTACTATAACGAACTCTCTTTATCAAGTTTCAACGAGAGACTCACGTGTGGTTCAAAATAAAGAAATTTTCTTGCAGAAGTTGTTATTCGTCACGTACTGGACAATGTGGCATTTTTTTGTGTTCGTTTTTTTTCAATTATTTCGGTAAATAAAAGATTTTTGAAAATTTCGAGTTCACGGTCGATTGGCTTGAAAGTGTCCTTGGTATCAATCCGAACAAATCAAGTTATCTCTGATATAGACATTTTGGGACGCTTTGCGATTACTCCAGGCAGATTCGTAGCATGAAAATGTTGGATTTTCAGTGAGAATTCGTGCACGCTACGACCAAGGTCGAAAAAAAATTGCTTGGTATCGTTTCAAACATTCTTCAGGAAGATTTATGTATTGCTGATCCAACTATTCAGGTATGTATTGGAAACACCATTTCAATTGATACATCAAAGATTTAGAAAAAATCATATTGAAAAATTAAATAATTCGAAAGAAAATCTCTATCAAATAATTCTACTGATGCATATAATGATGGCATTCAGTATTAAAAGGTTTCAGCCATCATCAGAAGTTTGATAAGATAACAAAATTTTGATAAAAAATTCATTTTCAAAATTGACTTTGTCAAAAGTCTCTATAATATATTCTTAATAACCCTGAATGTCTTTTTAAAGATTTCCCAAAAAGCAATGGTATGAATGGATTTATTAGGATTATTAACTTTCTTGATGTTGCATATTGTAGATTGAAATTTAGATAACATTAGGATTGAAATTTTTGAAATACAAATGTCTGTGCATCAATGGAATATCTTGCAAAGAGGTTTTAATTCATTAGCAATCCTTAAAGGAATCTTGACCATGATCCTGATTAGGGTTCTAGATTGTAGATCAAGTTTCAGATGAAAATAATTGTAAACTATAGTGCTTTCATGGAATATATATAAAACATCATTAAAAAGACTTCTTGTATAGTGTCGACCAAGTGAAAATTAAATATTTCGAAGACTATACACTGATGAGGTCTTAAAAGGATGTTTCATTTCATAGAAACTTGATATAGGAATCTAGCAAGTGTGTTGACCATTATCCTGATTAAGGTTCTAGATTGTAGATACAGTTTCACATAAAAACAATTGCAAAATGTAGTGCTTTCATAGAATATACATAAAACATCTGTAAAAAGACTTCCTGTAAACTATCGACCAAAGTTCATATGAAGACCATAGTGAAAATTAAGTATTCCAAAGTCTATGCACTGATGAAGTTCTTAAAAGGATGCTCCATTCCATAGAGACTTTAAACAAGAATCTAGCAAGCGTACTAACCATCATCCTAATTAAGGTTTTATCAAAATTATAAAAAATTGATTTTATGATATCAAATGAAACAAGCTGCGAAAATAGGGTGCTTTTTCATAGACATTCACGACCAAATGCCCTTTACGTCTATATCTCATATGAAAAATTTCCTACAAAGACATTCCCTAAATACATTTTAGTACAGTGGAACGTTTTATGAATTGAAATATCTATGTCTACAATGATGGAACGTATGTATGCTATGGTCTGAATCACTGAAAATTTAGACCTGACCACAATATGACATGTACCCATTTGTAGTCTATATTGGTTGATTATAGAGATCAACTATCAGTAGTTTTAGTGGAAGGCCTTCACAATGACATTCTTCAGAACCATTTGAAGATCCACGAATGGTTAGGTGGCTAGAAATTACGAATCACATTTAAAATGGACAATGGTGTCATAGGTTGGAAACCATCAGAACCTCTTAATGGGTGAGACAGACAAACCTGACCAAGTTGATTGGTTTAGCTGGTTGGTTTAATTGGTCTAACTGGTTTATCTAAATGGTTTAATTGGTTTATCTAAATGGTCTAATTGATTTATCTAAATTATCTAATTGGCTAATTGGTCTGATCACAAAGTGCCACATATTTTCTCGATTCAGTATAACCACTTGAATCTCATTCCACAATATTGACATCCAAGCTTGGGACAAGCTGTAGACATTTCAGTGGTTTAACATGTATACCATGCAGCATTGGTGAGAGGTGAGAAAGTCTAGACACACATAAGAACTTTTGAAGGCACTTTTGTGGTTTCGGGTTGCAACCGGTAATCGAATTACCTGGCGGTGTCAGTGACATTTTTTCCCCTGCAAACCGGTAACCAGAATATTTTACTGAATACCAAGTGACAGTCGATAAAGAATACTCGATGTCTCGAGACCAATTTACTCCGTCCGTGTATGTGAATTATATTAAATTGTACTTCCTACTGATGAATTGTCTTCCTTTGATTGATTTTTTTATACCCATTGAAGAGTCAATAAGTATGACTGTAAAAACAAATTTTGGGAGAAATTTTGTAATCAGTGATAAGATATTAAAGCTTTTTCAACGTTTAATCAACATATGTCATATGACCTTGTGTTATTTGTTGCTCAATCTGGCTCGAATGCAAAACTGGAAATCAAGTTAACAGCTGTAACACATCTTTCGAGTGATTTTTTTAAATAGTTCAAAGTGTTGATAAATTAAAGTAAAAAAAGCTTGATTTTTTCGACAGTTTAATCAAACATTATTTTATTTTTTACAACTGTAAATCCAGTATTGGTCACTTATACACTGTTAACGTCAAATAGTCTAAAACCACAAAAATCGATATTTTTCCCAATACAATAAAGAGAATAAATTAAAAAATTGATTTTTTAATTTGATTTTCGCCATAAAATTAATTATTGCCGTAAAAATGAATATCTAACAATTAAATATTTGAATTATGCCCATTTAATTTAATATTTATAGAAAAATTAAATTTTTCTTAATAAGTTACCGACAAATTTTATAAGTTCAGAACAGATAAAGAATCTTATGATCACCATGAGTTGCCACAATTTGCTAGTAATATAATATGTTATATACTATATAAAATGGTACATAATAAATAATATACTATATAGAATAGTTGGTGTAAATAATGTAATATATAATATACTATATTATATTCTATAATACATTATATAGTATATAGCATATAGTATATAGTATATTATATTATTTTTTATGTACTATATTATATAGTATATTATAATAAATATATAATAAATAAAATATATAATAAATATATAATAAATAAAACATAATAAATAAAACAAATATAATATAAAAATAAAATATTTTTAAAAACTATATAAAATTATATTATCTATTATATATTATGTATGTATATTGTAAATTATATATTTATATATTATAATTAGGGTGTGCCAAATTGACCTCAAATATCTTTGAATGGTGAGATTAACGAAAAATTCACAAGAGAACTTATTTGTAGAGCGTTCATTTTCCTACAAAAATATATTATTGGCTTATCTACAGAATGGGCGAATGTGGAAATACAAAATAAAGAAAAAAAATTTTTTTCCCATGTTATTTAAATAAGAAATAAAAAAGTACGAATAGCGATCTCTAAATATTAATATTAAGAGCCCCGCTTTAAGGAGGTTGGCTACACATAATGAAATGATAAAAATTCGTTCAAATTTGGAGAGAATATTCTTCCTTATGAAATACACGAATACAATTTTTTTTAGAATTTTCGTCTACGTACTTTTCGAACAATTGAATCATGAAATAGCCATTTTTAAACAATATAGATATACATTCCGTGTATAAGGACGTAACTTCACTACTCGATTACTCGAAAATAATGTAGACGATATTTTT